>SJYT01008754.1:367333-393818 GCA_006410635.1 Cephalophus harveyi
GAGCCCATCCTTGCATGAAATGTTCCCTTGGTATCTCTAATTTTCTTGAAGAGATCTCTAGTCTTTCCCATTCTGTTCTTTTCCTCTATTTCTTTGCATTGATCACTGAAGAAGGCTTTCTTATCTCTTCTTGCTATTCTTTGGAACTCTGCATTCAGATGCTTATATCTTTCCTTTTCTCCTTTGCTTTTTGCCTCTCTTCTTTTCACAGCTATTTGTAAGGCCTCCCCAGACAGCCATTTTGCTTTTTTGCATTTCTTTTCCATGGGGATGGTCTTGATCCCTGTCTCCTGTACAATGTCATGAACTATCATCTCTTCAAAATTTTTCTCATACCCTTTCTTTTTCTATTCTTCTTCTGGGACCCCTATAATTCGAATGTTTGTGTGTTTGATATTGTCCCAGTTTTTTTCATTCTTTTTATTTTATTCTGCTCTTCATAAGTTATTTCCACCATTTTATCTTCCAGCTCACTGATTTGTCCTTCTGCTTCAGATACTCTGCTATTGATTCCTTCTAGAATATTTTTAATTTCAATAATTGTGCTATTTATCTCTGTGTGTTTATTCTTTAATTCTTCTAGATCTTTTTAAATTGATTCTTGCATTTTCTCCATTTTGTTTTCAAGGCTTTTTATCATCTCTACTATCATTAGTCTGAATTCTTTTTCGGGTAGTTTTCCTATTTCCTCTTCATTTATTTGGACTTCTGTGTTTCCAGTTTGTTCCTTCATTGGTGCAGTATTTCTGTGCCTTTTCATTATTTTTTAAAAATTTATTGTGTTTGAGGTCTCCTTTTCCCAGAATTCAAGTTTGAATTCTTTCTTCCTTTTGGTTTCTGCCTTCCAAAGGTTGGCCGAGTGGTTTGTATAAGCTTCCTACAGGGTGAGATTTGTGCTGAGTTTGTTTGTTTTTTCCTCTGATGGGCAAGGTGGAGGTGGTAATCCTGTCTGCTGATGTTTGGGTTTGTATTTTTGTTTTGTTTGTTGTTTAGATGTGTCATCCTGCATAGGGTGCTATTGGTGGTTGGGTGATGCCACATCTTGTATTCAAGTGGCTTTCTTTGTGTGAGTTCTCACTATTTAATATTCCCTATGGTTAGATCTCTAATAGTCTAGGATCTTGGAGTCAGTGCCCTCATTCCAAAGGTTCAAGGCTTGATCTCTGGTCAGAAACAAAGATTCCACAAGTGGTTTGTTATGGCATTAAGTGAGATTAAAACAAACAGCCAAAAATGAGAAATCAAAGATGAACCCCAAACAAATGGCAGTTACCAAATCAGGCAAATAATAATTAAAATAATGTAATATACACATATACATATACATCCATAAGCAAAATCAAAACAGTCTAACAAAAATAAAGTACAATAGATTGACCTGGCAAACAAAGGAAATCAAAAATTGTCTCTACCAGTTAAGAACAAAGATAACTAAAGTACAAACTGAAAAACAAAACCAAAGCAATGTGCCAGGTGGGGAATAAAGCAATAAAAACAAAACTAACAAATATGGTGAGAGGAAAGGAAAGAAGGAAAATAAAGAAAGAATAGATATGCAAAGTTAAATACAGGTATATAAAGGAGATTTATATACAAGATTAACTGCAAGGGGGGAAAGAACAGTAAGAAAAGCAAACAAAGGAATAAATGTAGAAAAATAGGTTTTAAAAATTAAAGATTTAAAAAGAGAAAGATAAAAAGGAAGAAAGAAAATAAAAAAGGAAAACTCCACAGAACTGCAGAAGCCCAACATAGAGGCAAAGGTTGGGCTTGCCAACCTCTATATATAACAACAATTTAAAAATGTGACTTTGAGAAAAAATAAAGCTCCTAAGCTTAGTTAGATTTCATAGTGCCAATAAAATCAGTAACTACAACGGGGTGGGGGGGGGGAAATCCAAAAGAATCTACAAAACAAGTCAAAACATAAGAATAATAAATGTTTTTCTTGAGTCTCTGCTGTCAGAGTCCCTCTCTGAGAGTCACAGTCCTCCTCACCTCCGTAGGATGCCCTCCAACACTATGCCAGTCTCTGGACCTGATGTGGGGTCAGCTCAAATTCTAATCTGGTCCTAGTCCTGTGTGTCTTGTCTCCAATGGCCACAGCTATCAGAGCTAGTGCATTTTCTTTTGTGGGAGCTCTCAATGTCCTTTTATATATTCTATAGACACAGAGTCTGCCTAGTGGATCATGTGGATTTAATCTGAAGCTTGTACAGCTGGTGGGAAGGTTTTGGGTCTTCTTCCCCTTGGTTTCAATTGTGGTTTTATTTCCACCTCTGCATGTGTGTTGTCCACTTGTGTTTGTTCCTGAGGCTTCCCTGGAGGACTTGAGTTTGCCCCAGTGAGGGCCAGGTGTGCCGGTGGTGCACCTGCTTGGGTCACAGGTACTCAGGGGAGTCAGGGACTAGGGCAGCAGGAGGTATAGTGCTCTAGAAGGGTATGGCAACCAGTATTGGGCAATGCACTCTATTATTCTTGCCTGGAGAACCCCCTCGACAGAGAACCCTGGCAGGCCACAGTCCACAGGGTCGCAAAGAGTTGGACACGACTGAAGCGACCCTGCATGCACAGATGCAAGACTTTTTTTCCCGTGGCAGCTCTGCTCCAGTGAGAGTTGAGCATGAAGGTGGTGCAGCTGCTGGGCTTGTGGGGACCCTAGCAGCACCAAGTGTGCAGGACACAGATTGCCTCTGTTGCAGGAGTTGTGGCCCTATCAGAGTCTTTTTTTTTTTTTTTTGAGCCTCTTGTAGCTGGCGATCAGAAGGCCCTTTAGCCAGTCTTTCTCTATAGCTCTGCCCAGTCTGGCACTTAGAGAGCTCCCTTGTCTGGGGTCCTTCTGTGTTATTCAGCATGTCTGGCACTTAAAGGGGCACCCTGGGTGGGGTCCTACTCTGTATTTTGGTGCATCAGTCTCTTAAAGGAGAACCCTGGGTGGGATACTACTCTGTGGTTCAGTGCATCAGGCATTTGAAGGGCCAGCCTCTCTGTTGTTCAGCTCCTGATGCTGGTGTGTGGGGAGAGAGAGGCTAGGGTGATGGCTCCACCCTCTACATGTGACTCAGCAGCATCGCCTGCTCCCATGGCTGCCTGGCTTTCCTCCACAGGCATTTCCCACCACAGTCTCCTCCCTTACATCCCCTCGATCCATCTCTCCACAGTCAACAGCAGCCCTCACCCTGGGATTGCTCCACAATCCCCAAACTCCAGCTCCCAGCCACTGCACCTTCCGTGGGACCTGTGTCCCTGTCCAGGGTTTGTATGGCTGTGGCAAGGACTATCTCATTCTTTTTCCATTTCAGCTGCCACAGATCAGCTGTTTGACTCTCAGCCTTAAATGTTTCTCCTCTGATGTAGACAGTTGCCCCAGTGTGGGGATCAGACCCCTGCTTCAGTTCTGCCACCCTCCAAGGAGAGTCCAGTCCTTCTAACACTCCTGTTTTTTCCCCTAGTTCCTTCATCCTACCAAGTTTTGCATGGTTCTATATATTCTTTCCCACTGATCAGGTGCTCCTGTCTGCTCTCAGCTGGTGTTCTGCATGCACTTCTGTGTCTGAAGGTGTATTCCTGATGTATCCATGGAGAGAGATGTACTCCACGTCCACCTACTCCTCCACCATCTTGTTCTCTCCCCCCATATGGCTTTTATCCATCCCGAAATTGCATTTCCTGACAAGATGACTTATCTTCCGATACTCTGAAATATATGAAGAGAGTCTCACAAGACTTTAAGAGAAACCTGTGTCTACCTATATTTTATAGGACTTTGAACACATTGGAACTGAGCTTTCAAAATCATCCTTCTGTTCCTACACAAAACATCATCTTCTGCAAATCTTACTGATCGAAGAAATGGTAGTTTAAAACATACAGCATGCTTTTGCAATGGCGATTTTACTAAGAAATTACTTCCTATGAACTACAATTATATCAGGGTTAAATTTAACCAGTTTAAAATTTTGAGAAGTAAAGTTAACTGGAAAAATTTTGCAGCAGCTTAAAACATAAAATCTATATTCTTTAGGAAGTTTTAAATGTCCTTCAAATGCATTAGAAAGTAGATAGTGGAAGTATAAAATCTTTGCTGTTTATGTCACAAAGTATTGGCATTGTTATAAAAAAATGTTTTGGAAATATCATGTTGTGTAGTTACAGTTAACTAATGCATATAATGATATAACAGCAGGTATTTCCTATAACCTCAGGAGAAAAATGGAGCCATCTTTTGGAGAGCACTTTGGGTTATGCCTAATCGATAAGGTAGACTCTCAACGTATAATATTTTCCAAGAAGTTTTCTTTGGGCTTGTCTGAAATTGGGAGATATCTGGAATTTGTCCTTTTATTAGGATAGGCGAGAATAACAGCCTTCAGTTCCTGAATTGTTCATGAGGCATTTGAAATCTTTATTAGTCTCTTTATATGCTATCAGTAGTATTTTTTTTTTTTTTGCTCATTTCAGTGGCAGTGCATATAATTCACCAGTGTGTATTCATCCAATCCTCTTTATTGATGGATTTTGTATTTTCAAGCCACCTTCTTGTTTTTGTATTTCTGTGCTTTTTCTTGGTGATTTTGCTCTTGGAAATGTACACCAGCCATCCACCAGAGCATTGTGCTGAAGTGTTGTCTAGTGTTCCTAAATGCTGGGAGGCTGTGATGCACCTTATCGAGTATCTATGTGTCTTGGATAAGCTTGGCTTAGGCATGAGTTACAGTACTCTTGGCTGTGGGTTGACTTTCAATGAATAAAAAGATATTAAATAAGGTCTTGTAGGTCTACAAGTTCTTGATTTCTACACCTACAAGACCTTCTAGAACTAACACCAAAAAAAAAAAAAAAGATGTCCTGTTCATTATAGGGGACTGGAATGCAAAATTAGGAAAGCAAAAGATACCTGGAGTAACAGGCAAGTTTGGCCTTGGTGTGTAAAATGAAGCAGGGCAAAGGCTAACAGAGTTTTGCCAAGAGAACACACTGGTCATAGCATTCACCCTCTTGCAACAACACAAAAGATGACTCTACTCATGGACAACACCAGATGGTCAATACTGAAATCAGATTATCTTCTCTGCCGCTGAAGTTGGACTAGCTCTATACAGTCAGCAAAAACAAGACTGGGAGATGACTGTGGCTCAGATCATGAACTCCTTATTGCAAAATTCAAACTTCAACTGAAGAAAGTATGGAAAACCACTAGGCCATTCAGGTATGACCTAAGCCAAATCCTTTATCATTATACAATGGAAATGACAAATAAATTCAAGGGATTAGATTTGATAGACAGTGCCTGAAGAATTATGGATGGAGGCTTGTGACATTGTACAGGAGGCAGTGATCAAAACATCCCCAAGAAAAGAAATGCAAAAAGGCAAAATGGTTGTCTGAGGAGGAAATAGCTGAGAAAAGAGAAGTCAAAGGCAAGGAAAAAGAAAAGATATATCCATCTGAATGCAGAGTTCCAAAGAGCAAGGAGAGATAAGAAAGCCTTCCTCAGTGATCAGTGCAAAGAAATAGAGGAAGACAATAGATTGGGAGAGACTAGAGAGCTCTTCAGGAAAATTAGAGATACCAAGGGAACATTTCATGCAAAGATGGGCTCAATAAAGGACAGAAATGGTATGGACCTAACAGAAGCAGAAGATACTGAGAAGAGGTGGCAAGAATACACAGAAGAACTATATAGAAAAGATCTTAATGACCCAGATAACCACGATAGTGTGAACACCCACCTAGAGTCAGACATCCTGGAGTGCAAAGTCAAGTGGACTTTAGGAAGCATCATTACGAACAAAGCTAGTGGATGTGATGGAGTTCCAGTTGAGCTATTTCAGATCCTAAAAGATGATGCTATAAAAGTGCTGCATTCAATATGCCAGCAAATTTGGAAAGCTCAGCAGTGACCACAGGACTGGAAAAGGTCAGTTTTCATTCCAATCCCAAAGAAAGGCAATGCCAAGGAATGTTCAAACTACCAGATAGTTGCACTCGTTTTACATGCTAGCAAAGTAATGTTCAAAATTCTTCAAGCTAGACTTCAATGGTATGTGAACCAAGAATTCACATCCTCAGAGAGGATGTTTCATTAACTACACTAAAACTTTTGACTGTGTGGATCACAACAAACTGTGGGAAATTCTTAAAGAAATGGGAAAAACAGACTACCTTACCTGCCTCTTGAGAAACCTGTATGCAGGTCAAGAGGCAACAGTTAGAATCAGATATGTAACAAGGGACAGGTTCAGAATTGGAAAAGGAGTACATCAAGGCTGAATATTGTCACCCTGTTTATTTAACTTATATGCAGAGTACATCATGTGAAATGCTGGGCTGAATGAAGCACAAGCTGTAATCAATATTGCCAGGAGAAACATCAACAACCTCAGATATTCAGATGACACCACTCTCATTGCAGAAAGCAAAGAGGAACTAAAGAGTCTCTTGATGAAGGTGAAAGAGAGTGAAAAATCTGGCTTAAAACTCAACATTCCAAAAACTAAGATAATTGTATCTGGTCCCATCCCTTCATGGCAAATATGTGGAACAACAATGGTAACAGTGACAGACTTTATAGTCTTGGGCTCCAAAATCATTGCAGACAGTGACTGCAGCCTTGAAATAACAAGACTCTTGCTCCTTGGAAGAAAAGCTATGACAAACCTAGAGAGAATATTACAAAGCAGAAACATCACTTTGCTGACAAAAGTTTCTATAGCCAAGGCTATGGTTTTTTCAATAATCATGATGTATAGATATGGGTGTTCAACTGTAAAGAAGGCTGAATGCTGAGGAATTGCTACTTTCCAATTGTGCTGCTGGAGAAGACTCATGAGAGTCCCTTTGACTTCAAAGGAGATCAAACCTGTCAATCCTAAAGGAAATCAATCCTAAATATTCACTGGAAGGACTGAGGCTGAAGCTCCAATACTTTGATCCCCTGATGCGAAGAGCCAACTTATTGAAATAGACCTTCATGCTGGAAAGATTGAAGGCAGGGGGAGAAGGGGGCAACAGAGGATGAGATGGTTGGATGGCATCACAAACTCAATGAACATAAGTTGAGCAAACTCTGGAAGATAGTGAAGGACAGGGAAGTCTAGGGTGCTGCAGTTCATGAGGTCTCAAAGACTTGGACATTACTGAGCAACTGAACAACAACAATTAAATAAGGTGTCTTTACATGGAAATTAACGTAAAACCATACAACAAGGTTGTGTATTGAGTGAGTGGTACAAAGATGAACATAAATATAATGCTGTATTTCCTCTCAGTCCAATGGGTTCAGCATCACTCATTCAGTATCACAGACAGCTCTATAGAACATAACTACTACAAATAATGAGAATCAGCTGTATTCAACTTGTATAATTACTAGAGAGTGAGTGAGACTAAGGATTCATGGGCCAAAGGTGTAGTTCCTGTCCCCAGAGGGGGCTCACCATCAGTGGGAGAGATGGACTCACAGTGGAATGATTAGAGGCAGTGCTGTGACTGATGCAGACAGTACTAAGGGAACCTGACATTGCCTAGGGGTGTCCAGGTAGTAACCTGCAGGTCTGTAGCTGCATATTGAGGAAAAGTGTTGAAACAGTAAAGAGGGGATGTACAGCATGGAGGAGAGTATGAAGTATATGAGGTATTATGTTTATTTTTAAACAAAGCATAATGTTGGTGGGGTTCTGACTCATGTTGGTACCATGTTGTTGCAGAAATACACTATGGCAAAATGTTCCCACCTCTTGCCAAAATGAACACTGAAGAAAAATGAAGAGCAGTGGAGAGCACCAACAAAAAGTTGCAGAACAGAAATAGCCACACTCCTCTGGAGTCTGATTCATCCACAGCCATCATCAGAAAGGTAGAGTAATAAATTATGTTTGTTTGTTTTTTTTTACCCCAACATCAGGGTCTTTTCTAATGAGTCAGTTCTTCACATCAGGTGACCAAAGTAATGGAGTTTCAGCTTCAGCATCAATCCTTCCAATGAATATTCAGGACTGATTTCCTTTCAGATGGACTGGTTTTATCTCCTTGCTGTCCAAGGGACTCTCAAGAGTCCCTTGAGAGTGGTGATTTATAACCATTGGTATATAATGGTGGTTATTTTGCTGGTTTGTGGTGGTTACCATAACATAAATGGTAATTTATTTTGCTGTTTCAGTCTATGATGTATATATTTGTGGCTTCTGAAATTTAGAGGAGATTGATGTCACACTGTGAGAAGACATAAAATTCTGCCCTGAAATCTCATGTTCAAGGCAACACTTGGAGGCTTGAGCCTTCCAGATGCTTTTATAACAACTCCCTTCATTCCTGTATGGTTCCTAACTTCTGAGAACAGTGTTACTTGAGTCACAGAGAAATAGTTCATATTAAGGATAACTTTCTGGATAAGAAATGAGTTTTTTAAAGGACCAATGGCTTAGCTTAGTGAAGCATAACTTAAAGACTAAAACTTTCCTATAGACTATTCCTAGGTGGAGCATTAAAGAGAAAATGAAAATACTACTTAAAATTGATGTTTTAAAAAGATGGGAATATGTAAGGAATTGTTTCCAACAAATAGTCTTACCTTTCAATATCATATATATACATATATATAGTGGAATATCATTGATCAATAAATATCAACTATATATATATATATCAGTGGACTATATTATTTATATATATATGTATTATCAATGGTATATTATTCAGCCTTAAAAAAGAAAGAAATGATACTATTTACAATAACATGGATGGCCCTAGAGATTATCATACTAAGTGAAGTAAGTCAGAAAGAGAAAGCCAAATATATGATATCACTTATATGTGGAATCTAAAATATGAGATGAATGGACCTATCTATGAAACAGAAACAGAATCACAGAGATAGAGAACAGACTGGTGATTGCCCAGGAGGAGGGACAGGGTGGGAGGTTGGAGGTGTCAGATATAAGCTATTATAAGTAGAAGGGATAAACCACAAGGTCCTGCTGTATAGCACAGAGAACTATATATGTAGTACATATATACAGTGGAATATTAGTTATCCATAAAAAGGTAACTCAGACAGGAGATATCATATGATATCACTTATATATGGAATGTAAAAATATGATAAAAGTGAACTTTTTTACAATACAGAATCAAACTCACAGACAGAAAACAAACTTAATTGATTAACAAAGGGAGAAGAGAGAAAGAGAGGGATAAATTAGGAGCTTGAGATTAACAGAAAAAATACTATATATAAAGTAGGTAAACAATGAGACCTACTATATAGAACAGGAAACTGTATTCACTATCTTGTAATAACCTATAATGGAAAAGAATTTGAAAAAGAATATATACATATGCACTTTCAAAATATGTATATATGCGCTTTCCTGGTGACTCAGAGAGTAAAGGAGCCTGGCAAGCTACAGTCCATGGGTCACAAAGAGCTGGATACAACTGAGTGACTAACACTCTCACACTCACATATGCATATATGTTTATGTGTGTATAACTAAATCATTTTGCTTTATACCTGAAATGTTGTAAATTAACTATACTTCAATTTAAAAAAAAGACAGCAGTATGTGGATTCAACCAATGCTTACCAGAGAAACTGATGCTCTCCAAAGACAGGGCTTCTATATTGGAGTATGTACCCATGGGGCAGACCTCACAGGTGGTGGTGGGAGGACAAAGAATTATGCAGTGACCTTGGCAGGGAGTCCAAGATTTCAAGAAGCCCACAGCCACTGTTGGAGCATGAACCAACCTCAAGTCTGTGTTAGGAGGGGTTTTCATGAAAACTCAGCTGAATAAAAAACTCAGCAAAATACTGGGCCCTGCTTTCTAAGAGTCATATCTTCCTGAAATGGTTCTATCTTTCCCTTCTTTCCTCCATACCAGACCGCTATCAAAAGGCTTCAATTGTCATAAGAGAGCCTCAGTGCAGCAGTTATATAATGTCAGATATAGCTATATATAGTGTTATATATAGTATAGCTATGTACTTATATAGTGTCAGAAAATTGTAAAGATGCCTCCGAGTATACACATAAAGGCACAGGATAGGGTCCAGCAGATGAATGCAAGCTCAGAAAACATCTCAGAGGACTGAGACTTCCAGGTATAGTCCCCATTCCACCATACAGGATATACTTTGTCTTCTGATCATGAACCACCAAAATACATGTGTCTCAAAGGAGCCAAAGCTCAAACTTACTGAGGGATATTTTATATTCCACAAAAGCAGCTTTGCAAACAGATAAACAAGTACAAACCATCAATCCATACATTTTTGTCTTTCCCTGATAGCTCAGTAGGTAATGAATCCACCTGTAATGCAGGAGACCCTGGTTCGATTCCTGGGTCAGGAAGATCTGCTGGAGAATGGATAAATTATGCACTCCAGTATTCCTGGGCTTCCCTTGTGGCTCAGCTGGTGAAGAATCCACCTGCAATGCGGCTTGATCTCTGGGTTGATCCCAGGTTCAGTCTGGGTTGGGAAGATCCCCTGGAGAAGGGAAAGGCTACCCACTCCAGTTTTCTGGCCCGGAGAATTCCATGGACTACATAGTCTGTGGAGTTGCAAAGAGTCGAATGTGACTGAGCGACTTCACTTTCATGTTCATACATTTTAGTGAACAGCATAGACAAGCTGGTCCAGGATACCTAGGGTAGGTTTTTACTCTTAGCATCATAGTATAAATCACTAAGCTAGTGTGTTTCACTTCTGTCTTGGCCAAGAGTCAATGCCAGGGTTTCAGATGCCCGTCAGGAGGAGCACAGAGCTACCCAAGATCACCACAATTTCACTTTGTCCTCATATACTCAGAGAATTGAGCCATGATGAAAGCATCCAAGGAGACAAAAGATGGCACACCACATTCTGTGCTTGGTTTTGTCATCAGTGGGCTGGATACAACTCTTTGATTAGCTGGAGAGATCATTAAAAGGCTAGGCCTTAAATGGAAGTCAGAATTACTGGGAGAAGTAATTAGATTCTGAAGCAATAAGGGTAAAATAAACCTAAGAGTAGTATTATTTTAGGTTGATTTCCCTAGAATCAGATAGTGATTCTATAGCTACTGGTGTATATGTGGGAATGATGCTAGTATATATCTTTGTTGAAGAGTAGGGATATGAGATAGGGAAGAGAAGAAAGACAGGAAATGTATTTTATCACTGCTGTGACAAGGTACACAGCCTCATTTGGCAATTCTAGATATAGTAAAAACATACCTTGGATTTATCGTAATCAAGGGAAGGGAAATTGGGGGACATAGCCACATTCTCCCATCTGCCTTGGTTGAGGGCTGCTCCTCTGGGTGGGGGTGAGGCATGTTACATATGGGAGTGAGAGAGTCCCAGGTGTTTGCCATTGGAAGCTACCATCAGGTCAGCATGTACAGAGGTGATGATGCCAAGAAATTATGGATGGAGCACCTGTAGTTCTCCTGTAAGAACTGACAGCAATAGTGATGATCATGATCACATTAATAGACTATAGGTCATATTAATTAATTCTATTTTTTGAGTATCTCTAAGCTGTGTACTATACTAAATGCTTTTTTTTTTTTTTAATTTTTACTTTATTTTACTTTACAGTACCGTATTGGTTTTGCCATACATTGACATGAATCCACCATGGGTGTATATGAGATCCCAATCCTGAATCCCCCTCCCACATCCCACCCCATATCCTCTCTCTGGATCATCCCCGTGTTTTGTACATTTTAATTTTTTATTTTTCATACATTTAAAAGATTTATTTGGCTGTGCTAGGTCTTCATTCCTTCATGCATGCTTTCTCTAGTTGTAGTGAGCTAGAGCTTCTCTTCACCATGGGCTTCTCATTATGGTGGCTTCTCTTATTGCCCAGCACAGGCTTGAGGCATGTGGGCTCAGCAGTTGTGATGCACAGACTTAGTTGCCCCACATAATGTGGAATCTTACAGTACTAGAGCTCAAACCTGTGTCCCCTGCATTGGCAGGCAGAGTCTTAACCACTGGACCACCAGGAAGGTCCTTTACATACATTTTATGCTTTTATTCTCATTTGTTGACCACTCACCCAGTCCTATGCCAAACTAAGATCATGGCATCCAGTCCCATCACTTCATGGCACATAGATGGGGAAAAAGTGGAAATAGTGACAGACTTTATTTTCTTGGGCTCTAAAATCACTGCAGATAGTGACTGTAGCCACGAAATTAAAAGACGCTTGCTTCTTGGAAGAAAAGCTATGACAAACCTAGACAGAGTATTAAAAAGCAGAGACATCACTTTGCTAATGAAACTCCAGATTGTTAAAGCTATGATTTTTCCAGTAGTCATGTATGGTTTTGAGCATTAGACTGTAAAAAGGCTGAGCACTGAAAAACTGATGCTTTCGAACTGTGCTGCTGAAGATTCTTGACAGTCCCTTGGACAGCAAGATCAATCCTAAAGGGAATCAACCCTGAATATTCACTGGAAGGACTGATGCTGAAGCTGAAGCTCCAATACTTTGGCCACCTGATGCCAAGTGCTGACTCACTGGATAAGACCCTGATGCTGGGAAAGATTGAGGGCAGGAAGAGAAGGGACTACAGAGGATGAGATGGTGGATGGCATCACCAACTCAATGGACCTGAGTTTGAGTAAACTCTAGGAGATAGTGAAGGACAGGGAAGCTTGGTATGCTGCAGTCCATGGGGTCACAAAGAGTCAGACATGACTGAGCGACTGAACAACAACAATGCTCTGCCCCAGGTTGGAGGCAAAGGGAATATATACCTTATAACCACAATCCTGTGGCATATATATAATTCTAGTTTCTGTTTATACATGGGCAGATAAAGTTGTCTGAGATTAGCCAAAATCTGTGGAGTAACACATATAGAAAACTGAATTACGATTCAAATTCTGGTTTCTCTACCTCCAAAGCCATCCTTTGGCCATCATTATAATCCTTAATTAACTAATCATCATTGATATTTTTCTGACACTCATTTACTGAAAAACTGGCAGATGCTGTTAGGTTTTGTGGTACAAAATAAAAATTTGCCCTGTTTTTAAATAGCTTGAACATTTGTGGAAGAGAAATACAAGAAGCTATGTAGTGATATAAGGGGCTATGGTAGAAGTATGTTGCAGCTATTAAATCAGATCAGGAAAGAGCATCCATTGTTGCTGCATAATGAATAAGCCTATAACTTAGTAGCTTGAGACAATAAGCATGTATTATTGCTCATAAGCAATAATACAGAGCTCATGTATTATTGCTCTGTGACCTGAGTTCTGACCTGGGCTTGGTTTATTGGTTTGTCTGCAATCAGCTGACAGGTGGACTGGGGTTTTGATAGTCTGAGGTGCTTCAGGTGCCTTTCAGACAGTCTGAGGTGCATATCTGGTAACTGACAGGGAAACTCAGCTCTCCAGCAGACTAGTCCAGGCCCACCCTCATGGGCTGAGGAAAGTTTAAGAGAATGAATGGTTTTTTTGAGGCCTAGGCTCAGATGTCACCTCTGCTTTGTAGGCCAAAGCAAATCACACAGCCAGTCCAAATTTGAGGGCTGTGGATATAGTCCAAACTTGAGGGATTTTGGTAAGAAGAGCTGCAAAGACATATGCAGGAAGTTCAGTTCAGTTCAGTTCAGTCACTCAGTCGTGTCCAACTCTTTGCGACCTTATGAACTGCAGCACACCAGGCCTCCCTGTCCATCACCAACTCCCAGAGTTCACTCAGACTCACGTCCATCAAGTCGGTGATGCCATCAACCCATCTCATCCTCTGTCGTTCACTTCTCCTCCTGCCCTCAATCCCTCCCAGCATCAGAGTCTTTTCCAATGAGTCAACTCTTCGCATGAGGTGGCCAAAATACTGGAGTTTCAGCTTTAACATCAGTCCTTCCAAAGAACACCCAGGATCGATCTCCTTTAGAATGGACTGGTTGGATCTCCTTGCAGTTCAAGGGACTCTCAAGAGTCTTCTCCAACACCACAGTTCAAAAGCATCAATTCTTTGGCACTCAGCTTTCTTCACAGTACAACTCTCACATCCATACATCAGTTCAGTTCAGTTCAGTCGCTCAGTCGTGTCCGACTCTTTGCAACCCCATGAATCGCAGCACGCCAGGCCTCCCTGTTCATCACCATCTCCCGGAGTTCACTCAGACTCACATCCATTGAGTCAGTGATGCCATCCAGCCATCTCATCCTCGGTCGTCCTCTTCTTCTCCTGAGAGACACACAAAAAAGGTTTCCCATGATGCTGTCAGATGATTTGGAAGTGAAGGCATCAGGGGTGCGGGGAAGGGAAGGGCTGAGCATCGTGCACTGAAGGGATCAAGATTAAAGACTAGAAACACAAAAAACAGTACCAGAATTCAGGAAGACAAAAGTTAACTTGCAGGCAGAATAATAGTATTTGTGTTTATTTCAAAGAGAGAGAGGGAGGGAGGGAGGAAAGAAGGAAGAAAATACTGTGATGGGTGCTTGGAGAAAAAGGTGAGGTTTGGAGTGGGCCTGAACGTAAGAAATTTTCAGTGTGTGACGGTGTTTGCAGTTTCAGGGAGGTAATGCAATGGTGCAGACTAACGTGACAGATTCTCCTTCTGTAGTACAACTTCTGTAAGTGTGCTGAGCAACACTGAATGGGTTTTTGTAGAAACAAACAAACAATTTTTGAATTATGGTCCCAAACTCAAACTTCTGAGGCTCTGGACCCTCCAAGGTCAAGTTTCAAGTTTCTGGGGCAGGCTAGGAACATATTTATAGGGAGATCTGTGCCTGTGTGTTTCCATTGGGATGTGCATGTAAAATGGTAACTTTCCGTTCATGGATTTCTTCACTCTGAGACTAAACTGTGTAAATTAAACAGCAGCCCTATTCTGCAGTTTTCCTGAGCTTTACTGCTCTCTGGGGCCTGTTTTAAGTTTGGTGCTTCCCAAGTGACCAGGTACAGCCAATTCTAGTGTGAGACTTCACAGGCTGACATTGGGATCACCAGCTCCTTGGAAACAGAATGAGAACTTGACTGGAAATACATGCTGGCAAGATCTGTGAATGGCAAGCCAGGCCAAAATACCCACCCACCCTTGTTGGCTCGGGGACTGTATTACATTCATTCTTCTTTCCCAATCTATTTCTAAGAAGTGAGATAAAGAAGGTTTTAAAAAACAACAAAAAGAGGTAAAATAAACAGAAAATAGCATAGCCAAAAAAGAAATAAATAACACCATTAAAGTTGACAGCAAAGATACAAAATCCAGTGAACACTTTCTGGGAATGTAATAATTGATTCGTTTAACTAATTTTTCTTTGGGAAGAAGAGAGCCTTCCATTCTATTTCCTCCTTTCCCCTCCCCTCCAGAGACACTATCTTAAATTTGTCTACCATTTACCATGTTCTTGCTTAAAGAGAAATTGGACCAAACATGACTATATCTTTATGAAATATTTGATTATTGTTTTCTTTTTTTGAAAAAAATATTCATCTCTCTTTGGTGATGCTGGGTCTTCATTGCTGCTCGAGCTCTTATCTAGTTACCGTGAGTGGGGGCTCCTCTGTGGCTGCGGTACATGGCTTCTCACTGCGGTGTCTTCTTTTGTTGTGGAGCCTGGGCTCTAGGGCGCTCAGGCTTCAGCAGGTGTGGGCTGTGGGCTCAGCACTTGCAATTCCCAGGCTCCAGAGCACAGGCTCAGTTGTTGTGGTGCATGGGTTTAGTTCCTCCGCAACATGTGGAGTCTTCCCAAACCAGGGTCGAGCCGTGTCTCCTGCATCAGCAGGCAAGTTCTTTATCACCGAGCCACCTGGGAAGCCCTTGTTTTTGCTTCCTTTTGAGTTTTGTAATTATCTTATACTCAGAGTCAACAGATTTACTTATTTTATCGAATGGTTGTTTCTAAGATTCATCCATATTGTTACATGTAACTGTAGTTCATTTTCACAGCTAGAAAATATTACATTGTCTGAATATCTCACCATTTATTCTCTTGTAGATAAACTCTACCATTGTGTCTATTTTATGCTATTATGAAAATGATATTATAATTATTTTTTATATATCTCCTGGTGCTTGTGCAAGAGTTATTTAGGGTTACATACATAGGAACAGATTGCTAGGATATACAGGTAGCCAATCATTCCAGTTTACTTGGAACTTCAGAATTTCCAAAGATACAGGATTTCCAGCATTGAAACTAGGACAGTCTCGGACAAACTGGTATGAGCGTTCACCTTAAATATGCACTTTTTCAACTTTAAAACATGATGTTAAACTCTTTCCCAAAGAGACAGTAGCAATTTCCACTCCTGACCAGCACAACAGAAAAGTGAGAATTCTTCCAGAGACCCAGTCTCCCCATGCTCTGTGTTCTCAAGATCTTACTTTTTGCCACTCAGTTGAGTGTGAAATGGTGTCTTACCATGATTTGAGTTCCCTGTTTACTAAAGAGTTTCCAGTTTTTTCATTTTTTGTTCTCCATTTGTGTTTCTTTTCTGTGAAATGTCTTCCACATCTGTCTTTTTCTTGTTGGTTGTTTTGTTAGACACGCCTTAGGTACCTCTTCATTTTCTTTCAGCTTTACCATTATCTGAAACAGGTTTTGTCACAGTAGCATTAATGATGTTTTGGGCTGAATAATTCTTATTGTGGGGGACTGTCCTGTTCATTGTAGTATGTTTAAAGTTATTCTTGGCCTCTACTCACGAGATGCCAGTAGCTTTTCCCAATTGTGTCAATAATAAGAATAGGATCTCTAGATATGAAATATCTCTATTTGTGTCAGCCTAGGGGATAAAATTGTACCTGACTGAAAAACATTGACCTATATCCTTAGCAGCTTGCTCTGGTGGGAGAGAGAGGAAGCAAGGCAGATAAAGTCCCTCTTCATGCCTCTCCCCGGTGGCCTATTCCCTGGCACGTGTCCTTGCACAGCATGTTTAGAGGTTTCCTGTGTCACTTAGCAGATGCATTTGCTGAACTCCTGGCTATGTTTCTTTGCAGTTCATCATAATGCAGTGTGTAGGATAGTAACATAGCACTTTTTCTTGCTTCTTATTCTTCCTTGCTTCATTTATTTTCTCCTACCTTGGGATTGCGTGTTCCAATTAAGGCATTATCTGTTAGTGCTTGTCCTTAGGAAACTGAGCTAAAACAAGTGGTTGTAGAAAGATACCCTGTGGATAGGATTTGGGAATTAGATTACTCACCTGTCTGAAAGTAATAGGGACCACAAATTTTTTGATGTGGTAATTGGAGTGAAAAATAATCCTGGTATATAGTAGCATCACACTTGTTCAATGGGAGGTCGTCATTATACAACCATCCGCCTGTAGTAAATCGAGATAAGACTTAGGTAGTTAAACGTTGGGATATCTAATAGCTATCACATACAATGATAATTATACAGGTTATAGAATAAGATGACCACTTTTTTGATGTTGTTGTTCAGTTGCTCAGTCGTGTCTGACTCTTTGTGACCCAATGGACTTCGGCACTCCAGGCTTCCCTGTCCTTTACTATCTCCCAGAGTTTTTCAATCTCATGTCCATCGAGTCGATGATGCCACTCAACTGTCTCATCCTGTTTCCCTCTTCTTCTCCTGCCCTCAATTTTCCCAGATGAGGGTCTTATCCAGTTAGTTGATTCTTCACATCAGGCCCCCAAAGTACTGGAGCTTCAGATTCAGCATTAGTCCTTCCAATCAATATTCAGGGTTGATTTCCTTTAGGATTGACTGGTTTGATCTCCTTGTTGTCCAAGAGACTCTCAAGAGTCTTCTCCAGCACCATAGTTCAAAACCATCAGTTCGATGCTCAGCCTTCCTTATGGTCCAGTTCTCACCTCTATTGGAAAAACCGTTACTTTAATTATATGGAACGCTGAGACTTAATACACAACTTTATAAGATTCAGGGCCCGGATAGGGATGCTGAGATCTGGGATGAATGCATTTGAGTGGATGAACTTGAGAACCTTGACTCCTGAATTTCCCTAAGCCATCTTGGAAGAAACTGATCCAGACATGTGCATGAGTGTCCAGGAGTCTCCGATGGAGTGTTGGTCAGTGGTGGCCTGCTTCAGGATCCAAGGCACTGAGTACAGTAGTGCATGCATGGGACATTTTGAAGGAGGTCACCATTATCATCATTACATCCACCATAGTTTGGCCTCAGGTCAAAGCCCTGCCCATCAACAGAAAATTGGATTACACATTTACTGAATGTGCCAGGCTGCGATGGCGCAGGAACAGCGGAGAGGAGCTACCCTGTGCTGAGGTCAGTGGCGGCCCGGGAGGAGACACCCGGCGTCCGAGGTCAGGGCGGCAGCTGGGTGGAGCTACCCCGCATCCGAGGCCAGTGGCGGCCGGGAGGCGACACCCCGTGTCCGAGGTCAGGGGCGGCCGGGAGGCGACACCCCGCGTCCGAGGTCAGGGCGGCGGCCGGGAAGAGCTGCCCGACGTCTGAGGCCAGTGGCGGCCGGGAGAGGACACCCGGCGTCTGAGGTCAGGGCGGCAGCTGGGTGGAGCCACCGCGCATCCGAGGCCAGTGGCGGCCGGGGGGAGACACCCCAACTGAATGTGGCCCAAGGAGGCAAGTCAGGTGATCTGGTATTCCCATCTCTTTAAGAATTTCCCACAGTTTGTTGTCATCCATACAGTCAAAGGCTTTGGCATAGTCAATAAAGTGGAAGTCGATGTTTTTCTGGAACTCTCTTGCTTTTTCAATGATCCAATGGATGTTGGCAATTTCATCTCTGGTCACTCTGGCTCTTTTAAATCCAGCTTGAACATCTGGAAGTTCACAGTTCATGAGCTGTTGAAGCCTGGCTTGGAGAATTTTGAGCATTACTTTGATAGCATGTGAGATGAGTGCAATTGTGCGGTAGCTTGAGCATTCTTTGGCAATGCCTTTCTTTGGGATTAGAATGAAAACTGATCTTTTCCAGTCCTGGCCACTGTTGAGCTTTCCAAATTTGCTGGCATACTGAGTGCAGCACTTTCACAGCATCATCTTTTAGGATTTGAAGTAGCTCGACTGGAATTCCATCACCTCCACTAGCTTTGTTCGTAGTGATGCTTCCTAAAGCCCACTTGACTTCAAATTCCAGGATGTCTGGCTCTAGGTGAGTCATCACACCATCATGATTACCTGGGTCATGAAGATCTTTTTTGTATAGCTCTTCTGTGTATTCTTTCCACCTCTTCTTAATATCTTCTGCTTCTCTTAGGTCCGGACCATTTCCATCCTTTATTGTGCCCATCTTTGCATGAAATGTTCCCTTGGTATCTCTAATTTTCTTGAATAGATCTCTAGTCATTCCCATTCTATTGTTTTCTTCTATTTCTTTGCATTGATCCCTGAAGAAGGCTTTCTTATCTCTCCTTGCTATTCTTTGGAACTCTGCATTCAAATGGGTATATTTTTCCTTTTCTACATTGCCTTTCACTTCTCTACTTCTCACAGCTGTTTGTAAAGTCTCCTCAGACAACTATTTTTACTTTTTGCATTTCTTTTTCTTGGAGATGGTCTTGATCACTGCCTCCTGTACAGTGTCACAAACCTCCATACACACACACATTGTCTATCAGATCTAATCCCTTGAATCTATTTGTCACTCCATTGTATAATCATAAGAGATTTTATTTAGGCCATACCTGAATGATCTAGTGGTTTTCCCTACTTTCTTCAATTTAAGTCTGGATTTGACAATAAGGAGTTCATGATCTGAGCCACAGTCAGCTCCCAGGCTTGTTTTTGCTAACTGTATAGAGCTTCTCCATCTTTGGCTGCAAAGAATATAATCAGTCTGATTTCAGTATTGACTATCTGGTGATGTCCATGTGTAGAGTCTTCTCTTGTGTTGTTGGAAGAGGGTGTTTGCTATGACCAGTGCATTCTCTTTACAGAACTCTATTAGC
This sequence comes from Cephalophus harveyi, assembly GCA_006410635.1. NCBI lineage: Eukaryota > Metazoa > Chordata > Mammalia > Artiodactyla > Bovidae > Cephalophus > Cephalophus harveyi. The sequence goes on from SJYT01008754.1 coordinate 387,220, forward strand.
CTTTGCCCTGCTTCATTCTGTACTCCAAGGGCAAATTTTCCTTTTACTCCAAGTATTTCTTGACTTCCTACTTTTACTTTCCAGTACTCTATAATGAAAAGGACATCTCTTTTTTGGATGTGAGTTCTAGAGGATCTTAAAGGTCTTCATAGAACTTTTCAGCTTCTTCAGCATTACTGGTCGGGGCATAGACTTGGATTACTGTGATATTGAATGGTTTGCCTTGGAAATAAACCATAGCTTTGACTAGATGGGCCTTTTTGGCAAAGTAATGACTCTGCTTTTTACTATACTATCTAGTTTGGTCATGGCTTTTCTTCCCAGGAGCAAGTGTCTTTTAATTTCATGGATGCAGTCACCATCTGCAGCCATTTTGGAGCCCCCTCAAAATAAAGTCTCTCACTGTTTCCACTGTTTCCCCATCTGTTCGCCATGAAGTGATGGGACCAGATGCCATGAACTTAGTTTTCTGAATGTTGAGTTTTAAGCCAACTTTTTCACTCTCCTCTTTCACTTTCATCCAGAGGCTCTTTAGTTATTCTAAAAAGAAAAAAATCTGAGAAATCTGAGAATTCTGTATGCAGATCAAGAAGCAACAGTTAGAACTGGACATGGAACAACAGACTGGTTCCAAATCAGGAAAGGAGTATGTCAAGGCTGTATATTGTCACCCTCCTTATTTACCTTCTATACAGAGTACATCATGGAAAATGCTGGGTTGGATGAGCACAAGCTGGAATCAAGATTGTTGGAAGAAATAGCAATAACTTTAGATATGCAAATGACACCACACCTTATGGCAGAAAATGAAGAGGAACTACAGAGCCTCTTGATGAAAGTAAAAGAGGAGAGTGAAAAAGTTGGCTTAAAAACTCAACATTCAGAAAACTAAGATCATGACATGCAGTCCCATCACTTCATGACAAATAGATGGGGAACCAATGGAAATGGTGATTTTTCACTGTTATTTTTTTGGGCTCCAGAATCACTGCTGATGGTGAGTGCATCCATGAAATTAGAAAACACTTGCTCCTTGGAAGAAAAGCTATGACCAAATTAGACAGCATATTAAAAATCAGAGACATTACTTTACCAGAAAAAGTCCTTCTACTGAAGGCTATGATTTTTCCAGTAGTCATGTGTGTATGTGAGTGTTGGGCTATAAAGAAAGCCGAGGACCAAAGAATTAAAGCTTTTGAACTGTGGTTTTGGAGGAGACTCTTAAGAGTCCCTTGGTCTGTAAGGAGATCCAATCTGTCAATCCTAAAGGAGATCCAATCCTGTCAATTCTCAATATTCATTGGAAGGACTGATGCTGAAGCTGAAAATACAACACTTTGACCACCTGATACAAAGAACCATCTCACTGGAAAAGACCCTAATGCTGGGAAAGATTGAATGCAGGAGGAGAAGGGAACAACAGAGGATGAGATGGTTGGATGGCATCACCAGCACGATGGACATGAGTTTAAGTAGGCTCTGGGAGTTTGTGATGGACAGGGAAGCCTAGAGTGCTGAAGTCCATGGGATTGCAGAGTCAGAGATGACTGAGCTGAACTGGACTGATCGCGGAAGACAGAAGCAATCCCTTCTCCCTTGACAGAGAACAACAACCTTCCTTACCTGTACAAGGACCTCACCTGAAGCCTCCTATGATAATTCTCATTCAACTTAAGCTCTTTCTCTGCTACTCCTTATTGCCTCCAAGCTGATAACTAGAGAATAGAGTCAACAGAAAAGTACCAGCCTTTCCCTGGGAAGATTTGGCATACTCATTGATAAATTGAAGTGCCTAGCTAATTTATGCCCTCAAAACCAAGGAAACCTACATTAAAGCAAACTTTGAGTTTATAGTGGGGAGGATGGAACCCACATGGAGCTGAAACAGTGAGGATTTCTTTGATATAGAAGCACTCAGTAACTCAAGATTCAGTATTTTTGCAAAGGACTCTTCAAGCTGTCCTCTATGGTTTCTAGGATGGTTCTTTGAAGCTTATATGCTCTGATGGCCTATAGCAAATAAGGAGAAAACCCCACAGCTTCTTTCACACCATCTTTTTTTTTCCCCCTCATCATTTTATTTTTTATTTCATCCATCCACAGTAATTTTGGAGAGCAGGAAAATAAAATAAAATAACATCTGCCACTGTTCCTGCTTTTTCCCCATCTATTTACCAAGAAGTGAGGGGACTGGATACCATGACCTTAGTTTTTTTAAATTTTGAGTTTTAAGCCAGCTTTTTTACTCTCCCTTTCACCTTCATCAAGAGACTCTCTAGTTCTTCTTCACTTTCTGCCATTAGAGTGGTATCATCTGCATATCTATGGTTGCTGATATTTTTGATTCCAGCTTGTGATTAATCTAGCCTGGCATTTCACATGGTGTACCCTGTATATAAGTTATTGCAGAGTATATAGCTTTAACATACTCCTTTCCTGATTTGGAACCAGTCTGTTGTTCCATGTCTGGTTTTAACTATTGCTTCTTGACCTGAATATAAGTTTCACAGGAGGCAGGTAAGGTGGTCTTGTATTCCCATCTCTTTAAGAATTTTTCACAGTTTGTTGTGATCAATACAGTCAAAGGCTTTAGTATAGTCAATGAAACATAAGTGAAGTGAAAAGAAAGTCAGTTGTGTCCAACTCTTTGTAACCCCATGGCCACTGCTATAGTCCATGGAATTCTCTAGGCCAGAATAGTGGAGTGGGTAGCCTTTCCCTCTTCCAGGGAAATGAAATAGAAGTAAATGCTTTTCTGGAATTCCCTTGCTTTCTCTATGATCCAACAGATGTTAGTAATTTTATTTCTGGTTCCTCTGCCTTTTCTAGACCCAGCCTGTACACCTGGAAGTTCTTGGTTCATGTACTGAAACCTAGCTTGAAGGATTTTGAGCATTACCTTGCTAGCTAGGTAATGTGAAATGAACACAGTTGTACTGTAGTTTGAACATTCTTTGGCATTGCCCTTCTTTGGAATTGGACTGAAATCTGCCCTTTCCTAGTCCTGTGGCCACTGCTGAGTTTTCCAGATTTGTTGGCATATTGACTGCAGCACTTTAACAGCATCATCTTTTAGGATTTGAAATAGCTCAACTGGAATTTCATCACCTCCACTAGCTATATGATGCTTCCTAAGGCCCACTTGACTTTACCCTCCAAGGTATCTGGCTCTAGATGAGTGGCCACACCATCATAGTTATCCAGTTCATTAAGACCTTTCTTGTATAGTTCTTCTATTCTTGCCACCTCTTCTCAATATCTTCTGCTTCTGCTACATTCTTGCCATTTCTGTCCTTTGTTGAGCCCATCTTTACATGAAATATTCCATTCGTATCTCCAGCTTTCTTGAAGAGATCTCTAGTCTTTCCCATTATTTTTATGACTGAGTAATAATTGTATATATGTACTGTGTATTCTTTATCCTTTCATCTATTGATGTACATTTAAGTTGTTTCCATGTCTTGGCTCTTATAAATAGTGTTTCAGTGAACCCTGGGGTTCATGTATCTTTATGAGTTATGAATTTCTCCAGATATATGCCCAGGACTGAGATTGCTGGATCATATGGTAGTTTTACCATAACTTGATAAAGGGTCAGATAGCTCACAGAAGAAGGAAGTTAAAATGAATGTGAAGATAGTTTTAGGTACTGTCTGAGGACCTGTCACTTGACTATGTTTCTAACTAAGAGAGCCCAGAGGATACTCCTTGTACAAAGACAATAAATATTCTCTGCGGAAGGGTGCTCTGTGGAGGCTGTCATCTATAGGCTGGGTTGACGTGCAGAAAAGCTGTCTGGGAGTTGAGCTTCCTAATATCACTTATATAATGGGACCCAGAATAACAGAGTGTGTAAGCAGTACTTATTGTAAGTGGCAAGGTAGACTTAACTTCTATAATGGGCAGAAAAATTAAAGTTCTTGTTAGGGTGCCTTGAACCACAGAGATGTGACAGTCGTGAGAGGCTGGAAATCTTTGGGACAAAGTAATTGGACAGCTGATTGGGGTGATGCACAGTTTGGAAAATCAGGAAAATTTCCGGGAAAATATGACCCATGGAATATCATGGTCCCTTACCAATTTTCCACCTCTAAATCAGTTCATAGATTGACCAAAAAAAAAAAATTTAACAGTCAATTAATACTCATCTTTATTCTTTTAATTGTTTTTACATTTTACATATACCTGTTTTGTATGTATCTGCTAATCCTATTGGGTGCATAAGTCAGCTTGTCATTTTGTCAACTTGATTTTGGTGATGTTTCTCCTTCTGTGGTAATAGTTGATTGTGTGTGTGTTAGTCATTCAGTCACGTCTAACTCTTGGCAACCGCATGGACAGTAGCCCGCCAAGTTCTTCTGTCCATGGAGTTCTCCAGGCAAAAATACTGGGTTGAGTACCATTTCCTTCTCCAGGGGATCTTCCCAACCCAGGGATTGAATCCAGGTCTCCCATATTGCAGGTAGATTCTTTACGGTCTAAGCCACCATCAGTGTTCATATGTAGGAAACCTCAGGGCTTAAAGCAATGGTGTTTTCCTAGGGGGAAGTGTTACTTTGCTTCCTCTAAGGCAGTAACAACTTTAGCATTTTTCCAAAGCTCCATTCTAGGTTCTTTCTCATAAGTTTAAAAACCCTGCCTTTGCTATTCAGAGGGCCTAAGGCTTGGTCTCCAGATCAGTGTTGTTGTTGCCATGTTCCCTGGGCTATCCTGTCTTTTTCATTAGTTTATTCTCTGTATAGATTCTCTAGTTTATGTAACTTATTTCTAGAGTGGGTGGGGGTGCTCATATATTTCCTTTACTACCTAGTGAGCCTAGCAAAATTTTGTCATTTTTTAAATGTATCCAGGAGACATTTGTATTTTTGCATAAGAAGACTTCAGATTATCTAGTTTGCAAAAGGAAATCACTTTGTCTCCCCTCTAACATCACTGGCACCATGAAAATGACTAAATGCAGTTAGTAACTCCCCAGCCCACCCGTCATGGTGGAATTGCGTTTGGTCCAGGAAGTATTTAATCAAGTGACTCAGAAGGGCTGTTTTTCTCATCCATTGTCAAATATCCTCCCACATGGCTAATAGATGTTGATCAGAAGACTGGCCTGTGGGTGGACATTTTGAATGAAGTTTCTCTGAGCAGAAGAAGCAAGGTCAGCTGGCTCTTCTCTCTACACATTCTCTCGTCTGCATTTAACACAGAGATTTAATGTATTCTGAACTGTCTCTCTTCTTTTAGCCTTTTTTTTTTTTTTTTTTGAATCAGGTTTGTATGTAGTACTTTTAGAAAGATTTTTGGACACATAAAAAAAAGCAAAAAATTTGTTCTAAAACACTCTCATCAACAGGGAATTGCCAAATTCCTGTATTCTAAGTGAGACAAGCATGGACGAATTTGACCGACATTCACATGAATTTTACCGACACAAATTGACATGAATTTGACAGACTTTCATATGGTGGAGCAGGGTTCTCATGCTTTCACAGACCAGGCAGTGTAAGAAGCAGTAGGTGGAGGTGAGCCCTATGCAGACAGGGGTACATGTGCTTGTCTGAGTGCAGGGGCTTATACTCAATTCCTGTCTGTGTTGCCCTGTGGGAATGGGGCTCAGGTCTACCAGGTATTTTAACTTTTTGAGATGCCTGAAAACTGGAATTTTCTGACATGAGCTCTCCCAATTTTTGAACACTGATTTACTAAAAACAAATGTGGATATGCTGCCCACAAACAACCTGACTGTTCAGAGAAACAAAACACATTTGTAGGCAACTGACAAACTGAATTTCTCCTGCTGACAAGTTCAAATTGACAAAATGTAAATCCTATCTGCATGGCAATTTGATTACTTTGTATCAAGGAAAATAAATTTTTGTCTCATTTATCTTTGCTTTTGTTTACTTGTTTTTCTGCTTGGGATTTTTTCCCCAAGTAAAACTTAAAAGTCTAGTGGATCCTCTATCAGTTAGAGCTCCACATATGCAAAGATCCCATGTATGAGTGTGTGTGTTTGAGAGTGAGAAGGGCAGAGAGAGAGAGAGGAGAAACATGGAAACAATTTAGAATCTCAACAAAGCTTTGCTGACTCTAAATAAGCCAAATGTTCAATGAGAGAATGATTTTTTAAAAAAGTATATTGGTTTCTTCACACAATAAAATACTGTGCAACCATACAAAGATCACACTATTGATCCACACAATAACATGGATTAATCTCACAGACAATATGTTGAACAAAAGGAACCAGACACAGCAAAAAAGCTTTGCTGACTCTAAATAAGCCAAATGTTCAATGAGAGAATGATTTTTTAAAAAAGTATATTGGTTTCTTCACACAATAAAATACTGTGCAACCATACAAAGATCACACTATTGATCCACACAATAACATGGATTAATCTCACAGACAATATGTTGAACAAAAGGAACCAGACACAGCAAAGGATGTATGCACGATTCTATTTACATGGAGTGCAAGAACAGACAAAAATAATCAATGGTGTTAGAACTCAACTCGTTAGTTTACAGCGATAGAACTTTGGAGAACACACAGGAGCTTTCTAGGATGTTGGTAATGGTCTGTCTTCTGACCCCGGGAGTGG
>SJYT01008763.1:0-20973 GCA_006410635.1 Cephalophus harveyi
CTGGTTTGATCTCCTTGCCATCCAAGGGACTCTCAAGAGTCTTCTCCAACACCACAGTTCAAAAGCATCAGTTCTTCGGAGCTCAGCTTTCTTTATGGCCCAACTCTCACATCCATACATGACTACTGTTAAAATGATAGCTTTGACTAGATGAACCTTTGTCAGCAAAGTTATGTCTCTCTACCTTTCAGTATGCTGTCTAGGTTTGTCATAGCTTATCTTCCAAGGAGCAAGCATCTTTTGATTTCATGGCTGCAGTCACCATCTGCAGTGATTTTGGAGCCCGCGAAAATAAAGCCTGTCACTGTTTCCATTGTTTCCCCATCTATTTGCCATGAAGTGATGGGAATGGATCACAGATGTTTTCTCTTAGGATTAGATTAGGTGATTTGTAGTGTTCTTTCATTTCATGGATTCTTTCCTTTGTTCCCTCCTTTCTGCTGTTGAGCCTATCCACTTAACTTTTAACTTCAATTCATATTTTCCGTTTTAAGATTTCTATCAGTTCTTCTTTACATTTCCTACATATTTGCTGAGACTATTTTTGCTGAGGCTATTTTTTCATTTGTTTCAACTGTGATAGTAATTACTTGTTGAAGCATTTTTACCATCCCTGGGTCAGGAAGATCCTCTGGAGAAGGGAATGGCAATCCACTCCAGTATTCTTGCCTGGAGAATGCTGGGAGGGATTGGGGGCAGGAGGAGAAGGGGACGACCGAGGATGAGATGGCTGGATGGCATCACTGACTCGATGGACGTGAGTCTGAGTGAACTCCGAGAGATGGTGATGAACAGGGAGGCCTGGCGTGCTGCGATTCATGGGGTCGCAAAGAGTCGGACACGACTGAGCGACTGAACTGAACTGAAGTACAAGGGGAACTTAAGCAGAGCCTAGGGTCTCCCTGAGAAGACAGGTCTTACCAAATGGAGTAGACGGGGATTGGATTTTTGGGAGACCAAATTGGTTGGAATTTATGAGGCCAAGTTCATGGAGGAAAAGCTTTAGAAATCTGCATCTTTAACTGAATAAAAATCAGTGAATATGTTCTGTGACTATTCCACAAGGCCAGGAAAGAGCATTCATGGGGAAGCAGTAAGCCAAGCAATTTTCAGAACTCACAGGACTAGGAATCATTTGTGTTCCCTGGAGCCAGAGTGGGGAGACTGTTGAATACAGTTGTTGAATGGAATATGCATTAGAGACCCCCGAAGTGTCATGCCTTAGTAGTGACTAGCCCTAGACTCTGGGGTCTAAAGGAAGAGCTATTGTAGACCCGTCAAAAGCTTAAAGAGAAAATCTTAAAAGCAGCTAGTGAAAAAAGGCACATTATGCACAGAGAAATAATAGTAAGTTTTCATAGACTTCTCATTAGAAACTGTGCAAGCCAAAAGAAAATGAAATGACAACTTTAAAATGCAAAACAAAACTGTCAACTTGGAATTCTATACTCCACAGGATGAAACAAAGACTTTTTCAGACAAACAAGCCCAGGAAGGCCACATCCTGAAGCAGCACAATCCCAGCTGACTTGCAGACTATAGGAGAAGAATTAAATGCTTATTGTAAGCCAATGGGGTGGTTTGTTATTCTGTATTATTATAAAAATAATTGATGAATATAGGATCATTTCTAGGCACATGACAGTGGATGAGGACTTATAATTCCCTAACGGCAAAAGGGACGCAATTGGAAATCTACCACCGATTTTTCACTTTTGAAATCACCTGCTTCTTTCTAAGTGGACTGTATTTTTTCTCTTGTAACTGCAGACTCACCTTTGTGTTTATAAACAAAGGTTTATAGACTTAAAAATCACAAAGATTTCTAAGGCACAACTCTAATCATCTCTTTTTCCTAGGATTTATTTATTTTCTCTTCAGATAATGATTGTGAGTCCTGACATGCAGCTATAGAAAATTAATAATTGCTAATTGCATCTCTCTCCAAGAAAAAATGATCCAGTGAACACTTATCAGGATGATTCACGTTATGTGAACATTAGTAAGTGCTAACTACAAATTTTCTGCTTGAACTTTTTGATTTGATTATTGTATCTCAGTTGTTAAGTAAAGATTCACTATCAAGGATTGATTGATCATTTATCTACACTTCAGATGATGAGCTTATACTTTAGTACTGTTGCCAGTATCTATGGGAATGCTAAGATACAATAACCATTCATTCATTCAACAAAGATTCATGGAGCACCTTCTACTTGCCAGGAATGAGTACTGAACTAAATGACAAAAGCTCTGCATGAGTTTATGTTCAGGAAGTGGAATAAAGATAACAAACAAAAGAAGTAAGCAAAACATTTACATATGGAGGAAAATTAAGCAGGTAAGAGGAAGGTGGGGATGATTCTGTGGGTAAGGGTCTTGCAATTGTAAATAGAGTGGTTATGGGAGGTCTCTCTGATGATGTACTACTTGGGCAAAGGCCTGAAGGAGGGAAGGACCCACCCAACTGTGAGGCTCTCTGAGGGAAGAGAATTGCAGGCGGTGCAAACAACAAATGAAAAGGCCCAGAGCTGACAGCGTGCCTGGAATGTTCAAGAAATACCACCATATCTCACGCTTTCCTTTCACTGTATGGTATCAGCATGCAGGAGACCCGTGTTTTGTAAATGGTGATTTTGCTGTTACTCTCCAGGTACACCTAGGGAAAAATCCCAATGATTCCAGTGCCTTCCACCTAAGAAAATGACTTCTCCAAGTTGGACAGCTCAAGGGGGAGAGCCTCCCAAAATGTTTCAGGTATGGCCCAAGCCTAAAAGAGGGGTTTTAGAATCAGTTATTCTCTTACTAACCCCAGTGAAAAACATACCTGCTTCCATTTAGCATTAAAGTCCCTGGATGAATCCACTGTCAATGATAGATCTGTATGTTGAATACCAGGTTTTGTAAATAGTTCTAGACTGAACTAAATATGTGACTTTTGGCAGAGTAGAATACCATTTGTTTCTGAGTGGTTTACCCATGGCTGCCTGGTGCCAATATATATTTAGTTCTATATGTTTGTGTTTGTATCTGAGCTCTGTCCTGTTAGTCCATGGTGTCTGTTCTTACACCCTTCCCACACTATTTTTATTGCTTGACTCTGCAGTATGTCTTAATATCTGATAAAAAGTTCTCCCTCTTTTTCAAGACTAGCTTGACTCTTTTATGTGTTTTTGGTCTTTTCACGTACATTTGAGGACAAATTTATTGGTACTTAAAAATCCAATAAAGCTCATTAAAATTGAGTTCACTAGATTAATTTGAAGAGAACTGACATAAGTCTTTCTGTTGAAACATATGACTGTTTATTCAGACCATGTTGCATGCTTTAAAATTTTTATAGCTTTCTTCGCACAGAGTTGGACACGACTGAAGCGACTTAGCAGCAGCACCAGCAGCAGCAGCAGCCGCCATGGAAGTCTTGTCTGTTCTTGGTTAATTTCCTAGCCACATTATGGCTTTTGTTATTGTTATGAATGGTATATTATCTTACATTATACTTATTTAGGTTGATTATTTGTGGTGAGAAAAAATACTATTGATTTTTATAATGCCTAAACTCCCTTATGAATTTTAATATTTTTTTATTCTGTTGATTTTTTTCCTAAGATGGCTGGTCGTATTTTTACAAATGTTTTAGCTTTACTTTTCCTACTTTATATACCTTTATCTTTTTCTTTTCTTACTGCATTGTCCAGAAGTCTTGGTAATTTCTTAATAGTAATGATACCCACGCTGAACTCATGGGAATTGCATATAGAATCTCTCTATTTAATGTAACAATTTCTGCAGCTTCCAAGGTCATTTCCTTTATTACTTTAAAATATTACTTAATTTTTTTCTTGAATCTAGTGTTGTTTCAAAAGGCTGATACCAGTGTGATTCCTGATCTTTTTAGATATCTGTTCCCTTTTTCTGAGATTGTACATCATTTATTTTTGTTGTTGATGTTCTTAAATTTCACTAATAATGGATCTAGTTAGGGATCTTTTTTGAAAATCTGATTGATTTCTTTTTTATTTCTTTCAATCTGGGATCCTTCATTTTTCTTTAATTTAGGAAAATTTGCCTTCTTTATCTCTTTAAATATATCTTTTCCAATCCCACCCCATTTTGAATCCATAAAATCTAGATATTGGCATTATGCTTCTACCTTCAGTACCCTCCATATCACATATCATTCCTTTTATGTTTTCCATATCTTCATTTTTTCCTGTAGCTGCCTGCGAAAGTTCCTCAATCTGATTTTACAGTCTCTAACTTACTTTTTAGCTGTATCCTCCATGCCATTTTACCTATTTGTTGCATTTTCCATCTAATTATTTTATTTAGTCAAAGGATAACCCAGGGACCTTTAGTTAATTTGCTTCACCCATTTAGTCACATGAGGAAGGCAGTCATTACACTATTGTTAAGAAACAAAGGCAAAAACAGGATTTAAAACACAAAAGAGAACAGAAAAAGGCCACAGTCGGAAACAGTGATTGGTGTGCATGTATTTGGGGTATAGTGGTTAACCAGCAACTTGAACAAGCCAACAGAGGTATCAGAGAAAATTATTTCAGTAGTTTGTGGATTTTTGGAAAATGGTGAGTGTTTAACAAGGAAGCCTCATATTTCCGCTTTTTCATGATTTCTTAGTTCAGACAGCTAATATCTTTATCTCCTGAAGCATCTTTGACATTCTTGGCTCATCTGTTCTAATGATTCTAATTCATTTGGTATGTGTGATTCAGCTTGTCTGCATTTTATGGTCTCTTTGCTCCTCCACAAGTGCTGGGTTATTTTGAGCTCCTGTGAGCTCTTGTGCCTGTCGGAGTGTCTGGTAATGTAAAGTGGGGAGGAGGCATGTGTGTGACCCTCCAGATGAATTTAAGAAGGAATCCAGGGAGCCTGCATCACCATGGAATTTGTTTTAATCACCCTCATTTGTTGTCACTCCATTCAATAAAGACAGCTCTGTTCAGAGTTATGCCATTGGTCTCTAAGGAAGAAGTAGCTTTGAGAGACCCACTCCCCAGTCCATTATCCATCAGCCCTGGGATTTGGAGGGGGAGGGGGAAAAGAAATCGATGTCAGAGGTTAGCTGGTCAGCCTGTTGTTTTCATTAACCTGTCTCCCCAGCCACGTGCGCTGATGCTTCTATTCTGATATGTCCTGGGCAGGCTGGGGATGTTGCTGTTCCTTTCTGCTTTCCTTCAGGCCTTCTCAAGGCTGCTTCCGGTTGCCCACCACCCCCTGGCAGAGCCCTGTCCTCTGCAGATAAACACATCTACCTCCCATACCGTTTCAAAACTGCCTTCAGGCTCCCAAGGAGTTTCTTGTTTTGTAGTTGTTTTTAATATTCATTTCTCAACTCCATGTGTTTTCTTAATTCTAGACTTTTTCCAGAGTTCTTGGGAGAGAGGGTGTAATCAGTTATGAAGCGACATTATTCATTCTGCAATATTGAGATATGTGTTATATTAGTTTACTAGGGCTGCCATAACAAATTACCCACAGACTGGATATTTAAGATTTTAATATTTTATTCATCTTAAATTTTTTGAATTAATTTTGATCTTTATAGAGATTGCACTAAAACAGTATTTATCTTAATTACTGAGGATTTCTTTTTGGTGCTTCCCTAAATTTTGTGCCCAAGTTGAGTGCCTTATTGCTTTACTCTAGTCCCGGCCCTGCTCTATCCCCCCATGCTTCCTTCCCTCTTTCATTTTCTGCTGACTGTCACCATATGCTCTGAATTCTACACTTCTCACCTTTTCAGGAACCTTGAATTTTGTGCTCTCCATTCTGTCTTCTGTACTTGCAATCTTTTCCATGCACGTGGACCTTTCCCTTTTGTATTTAAATGTGCTGTGCTTAGTCGTGGGCTATTGCCCACCAGGATCCTCTGTCTGTGCAGATTTTCCAGGCAAGAATACAGGAGCGGGTTACCATGCCCTCCTTGAGGGCATCTTCCCAACCCAGGAATCAAACCCAGGCCTCCCGGATTGCAGGTGGATTCTTTACCATGTGAGCCACCAGGGAAGCCCAAGAATACTGGAGTGGGTAGCTTATCCCTTCTCCAGAGGATCTTCTCAACCCAGGAATCAAACCAGGGTCTCCTGCATTGTAGGCAGATTCTTTACCAGCTGAGCTGCCTGGGAAGCCCGTATTTAAATTAGCTCAACTAAAAATTTTCCAACTTAAAAAGCCAAAGCAAACCAAACATCTTCAACCTCAGTACCCTGCAGTTGCTGCTTGCTCGCTCACTTGCTCGCTCTTTCTTTCTCTCTCTCTTGCCCTTTGGAGCTAAACTTCTAGAAAGTACTGTCTCTTTTCCTACACCATCTGCTCCGGATATAGCCTAACCCTAATTTGGATTCCATCCCCACTGCCCAAGGCCTTTCCTTCTCCATTGAGGTCATCAACTATCTGCATATGGTAGAGCTCTGAGGGCTCCTATCAGAGCTCATACTACGTGACCCTGAAAAAACAGCATCCAACATTGTTGGTCATAATTTATTTACTGAAACAGTTTCTTTCTTTGGCCTCCTTGACAACGAACTTGTCTGGTTTCCCTCCTATCTCTCTGGCCATTCCTTCCCAGTCTTCCTGATTAGTCCCCACTCACATTCAATCATTGAATGCGGGAATTCTTTCAGGGTGGGATTTTAGACTTTCTTATCCTCTCTTACATTATTTTCTCAGTTTAGACTTTCTTAGGTGCTCCTATCCATTCCTCTAGTTTTGTTTACCATCTCCTTGCCAGTGACTCCTCCTAAACATTTTTCATCCAGGATGTTAATTCTCAGCACCAGAGACATGTGACCAATTGCCTACTCAAGAACACCTCCAAGTCCACACATCCAAAAGTGAACTCATCTTTCCCCTAAAACCTACTGTCATTTCTTTTCTCAGTAAATGGTTCTAAAAACCCCACAGTTGGTTTTCCTTTTGATTTTCAATCTTCTTCACCTTCCTTAATCAAGAGGCTACAAAGTTAGAATGATGTGGATTGTGCTGACCTCTGCAGGTTTAGCAGGAAATACCTTCTGTCTCCTTCCAGACTTCTTTCTGTACTTCAACACCCCATGCTTGTTCTTATCTGAAAGTTTTTCCAGCCTGGTTTCTCTCATTCTTTTTTTTTTTTTAATATATATATATCTATTTATTTATTTGGCTGCACCATGTCTTAGTTGTGGCACACAGGATCCTTAGTTACAGCCTGTGAATGTTTTTTAGTTGAGGCATGTGGGATCTAGTTCCCTGATCAGGTATCGAACCCTGGCCCCCTGCATTAGGAGCATGGAGTCCCACCCCCTGGACCACCAGGGAAATCCCCCTCTCATTCTTTAGATCAGAGATTAAACTTTTCTCCAGAATGTTTCCCTCAAATCTCCCAATTTGGTTAGATTCTACTCTTAATGAAATCTGCTTCTTTCCTGGGCATTTTTTTTTTTTTTTAATAAAGATTTGACTGTGTAAGAAAAGATCTTGAAGAGCAGTGGCTTAGATGACACAGAAGTTTATCTGGGAGGTTAAAGCTTGGCCTTATAACACAAAGATTTCCAGGGCCTGGGGTCCTTCTATCTTGTCCCTCCACCATTCTAGTATCCCTTCCTTAGCCCCATGTTTCAGACAGCTCAGCACTCTGAGTGCCTTCCAGCCATCAGAAAGAGGAAAAAATTGGAAGGAAGAATATGCTTTTAAGGTCACACCCAGAAGCCATGCACATTATTCATGCTTCTATCCCATCTGGAACTTAGTTGGAACCTAGTCACATAACCACATACTCGTTGCAAAAGAGGCTGAGCAGAATGTTCTTTTTGGTTCTGTGAACAGTTACCTATGAACAATTGAAAGTCCCTTGTAGAGAAAGGGGAGATCGAATATCTGGACAACTAACAGTCTCTGCCACAATCATGGTAAAACACACATGTCCAAGCACACCCTCTCTCTGCACAGAAGGCACACTCATCCATCCCTTCCCAAGTGGATACCACCCCAATCCTGTTCAGCTGGTGCCTCCAGCTCTGTGTCTAGGCTCTTTAAGGGAGGCTCAGATGGGGCTCCTCTTGGTTCAGCCACTTAGAAACCAAATTACAAGTTATCTGCTCTGATCATACCCAGTATGAAGTAGTAAGAGCAGGATAACTGGAATAAGAATGCTGATTTGGGGGGAAAAAAAGGAGGGGGAAGAAATGGAAAATGCAGGCTGTCACTAGTTCGCAGAAATGACCAATTATGCTGAGCAGGAACTAGAAAGACTCTGAGCTCAGAATGTTGAACTCCTGTGGCCAGCACTGCTTCTGCTTTCAGAGGGATGGGGAAGGAAGGGGGTGTATCTCTCATCTTTATCTTCTGTGGTTTTCATCTGATAATACTCATTTCTCTTATATTTGCTTGGCATGAACTTCTTTGCTACATAAAACATTTGAAAGTTTAAATAATTTTATTCAGTTCAGATATATATATGTATGCATGCTATATATAAATGCATATATATAGATATACATATGTGATTTGTGAGTTAAATAATGCTTTTTTCTGGTAGTTTCTCTTCTTGTGTGGTATTATGCAATTGCTTAAAACATTTCTGAGAACTGTACAGATCATGTCCTATCTCATTTTGAACCCAAACAGAGGCCTCTGCTCTGCCCACCGCATCCCCATGTGTATGTAGCCTTGTTGACAAGCACAGACCAGCATGATGACCCCGTGATGAGGGAGGTGTGTGCAAATTTTGACCCTCTCCTTAAATATATCATCCAAGAAAGTTTATCTTGTACATTTTATATGTCTATGTTTAAATAAACATGATTAAACCTACATATTAAAGATTTCAGATTGATTTTGAATTTGAGCAGAAGCAGCTCAGTTCGGGGTTTTGGTATATAAAATAAAACATTTTCTATTGTAAAGAACATCAGATATTTACTTACCATTTGAATTATAAATATTTCATTTGAAGGTTATTGTAATTCAACTGAGTCAGACTGAGAAATAAGAAAAGCAAACATTACAAATAGGTTGTATTTTGAAAACATTTGTATTGGGACTTACGTTCAGCTTCCTAATGTAATTACACTATAAAAGAAACTCATTGAATGATTTTGAAAAGTGTAGCTTTCCTTGATTATAAAAGCTATGCATATTAAATTAGGAAATTTTAAAAAAATAGAGCGATGCATTCCTTTGAGAATTTAATATCAATAATATCAGATATTTTCTCTTCAAAGACAACCCTTAGGCTGTGCAAGAAGTTAGTTTCTTGAAATGCCACTAGAGGGCAATAAATTCAAAAATTGTTTTATGGTGTATAAACAGGCTTCTGTGCGGTGGAGGTGCTGATTTTCAGTTTTAATTTGGGAAGACAGCAAAAAAAGAAGAAGAATTAAAAATTTAGTTGGTAGAAAATATATCCAAATAATTGTGGTGCTGGAGAAGACTCTTGAGAGTCCTTTGCACAGCAAGGAGATCAAACCAGTAAATCCTAAAGGAAGTCAACCCTGAATATTCATTGGAAGGACCGAAGATGAAGCTGAAACTCCAATACTCTGGCCACCTGATGCAAAGAGCCGACTCATTGGAAAAGAACGTGATGCTGGGAAAGACTGAAGGCAAAAGGAGAAGAGGGTAGCAGAGGATGAGATGGTTAGATAGCATCACTGACTCAATGGACATGAATTTGAATAAACTCTAGGAGATACTGAAGGATAGGGAAGACTGGCATACTGTAGTCCCTGAGGTTGCAAAGAGTCAGACATGACTTAGCGACTGAACAACTACAACATATTGAAATAAGTGTTTGATTTTTTAGAAGGTTCACCACTACCCTTTTGGGAATCTAATTATTGTACTAAAAATTATTGAATACTTTGAAGGATAAGATTAATTCTGCCAAAGGCAAATAAGTCAGAAGAATGCCTCATGAAGAATTGAACCTTGCAGAATGAATAGACTCTTTTGAACTTGCAGGTTAAAGTAGTGGGTTGAACGTATGTGTTTACTTTTCCTCCCTTTTGAACAGAAAAAAAATACGTGTTTTAGGACCTAAGCTCATACAGATTGGGAAAACAGGAGAGGAGACAACAGCAACAAATTTCTGGAAGCTGAAAAACTTACAGATCAATGGTAAGTGATTTAACAGACTTGAGAAAATAAAACTTCAATCTATCAGTGGGAAAGCTGAGAAAGATACCCATGAAAGGAAAGATATACCCATTTGATGCAGAGTTCCAAAGAATAGCAAGGGGAGATAAGGAAGTCTTCCTCAGTGATTAACACAAAGAAATAGAAGAAAACAATAGAATGGGAGAGTCTAGAGATCTCTTCAAGAAAATTAGAGATACCAAGGGAACATTTCATGAAAAGATGGGCACAGTAAAGGACAGAAATGGTATGGATCTAACAGAAGCAGAAGATATTAAGAAGAGGTGGCAAGAATACACATAACTATACAGAAGAGATCTTCATGACCCAGATAACCACGATAGTGTGATCACCAACCTAGAGCCAGACATTCTGGAATGCAAAGTCAAGTGGGCCTTAGGAAGCATCACTATGAACAAAGCTAGTGGAGGTGATGGAATTCCAGTTGAGCTATTTCAAATCCTAAAAGATGATGCTGTGAAAGTGCTGCTTTCAATATGCCAGCAAGTCTGAAAAACTCAGCAGTGGCCACAGGACTGGAAAAGGTCAGTTTTCATTCCAATCCCAAAGAAAGGCAGTGCCAAAGAATGCTCAAACTACCGCCCAATTGCACTCATCTCATATGCTAGTAAAGTAATGTTCAAAATTCTCCAAGCCAGGCTTTAACAGTACGTGAACCGTGAACTTCCAGATGTTCAAGCTGGATTTAGAAAAGGCAGAGGAACCAGAGATCAAATTGCCAATATCCGTCAGATCATTGAAAAAGCAAAAGAGTTCCAGAAAAAAACATCTACTTCTGCTTTATTGAGTATGCCAAAGGCTTTGACTGTGTGTACCACAACAAACTATGCAAAATTCTGAAAGAGATGGGAATACCAGACCACCTGACCTGCCTCTTGAGAAATCTGTATGCAGGTCAGGAAGCAACAGTTAGAACTGGACATGGAACAATAGACTGGTTCCAAATAGGAAAAGGAGTACGTAAAGGCTGTATACTGTCACCCTGCTTATTTAATTTATATGCCGTGTACATCATGAGAAACGCTGGGCTGGATGAAGCACAAGTTGGAATCAAGATTACCGGGAGAAATATCAATAACCTCAGATATACAGATGACACCACCCTTAATGGCAGAAAGCAAGGAAGAACTGAAGAGCCTCCTGATGAAAGTGAAAGAGGAGAGGGAAAAAGTTGACTTAAAACTCAACATTCAGAAAACTAAGATCATGGCATCTGGTCTCATCACTTCATGGGAAATAGATGGGGAAACAGTGGAAACAGTGACAGACTTTATTTTTTTGGGCTCCAAAATCACTACAGATGGTGACTGCAGCCATGAAATTAAAAGATATTTGCCCCTTGGAAGAAAATTCATGACCAACCTAGACTGCATATTCAAAAGCAGAGACATTACTTTGCCAACAAAGGTCTAGTCAAGGCTATGGTTTTTTTCAGTAGTCATGTATGGATATGAGAATTGGACTGTAAAGAAAGCTGAGTGCTGAAGAATTCATGCTTTTGAACGGTGGTGTTGGAGAAGACTCTTGAGAGTCCCTTGGACTGCAAGGAGATGCAACCAGTTCATCCTAAAGGAAATCAGTCCTGAATATTCATTGGAAGGACTGATGCTAAAGCTGAAACTCCAGTACTTTGGCCACCTCATGTGAAGAACTGACTCACTTGAAAAGACCCTGTTGCTGGGAAAAATCGAAGGCAGGAGGAGAAGGGGATGACAGAGGATGAGATAGTTGGATGGCATCACCCATCCAATGGACATGAGTTTGAGTAAACTCCAGGAGTTGGAGATGGACAGGGAGGTCTGGCGTGCTGCAGTCCATAGGGTCGCAAAGAGTCAGACACAACTGAGCGACTGAACTGAACTGGGCTGAACTGAATCATAAAGCAGAATCATCAAAGGGCATGATTTGTAAGCTCTTGGAATCCCAGGACTGGAGGTAAAAGGAAGGAAAAGAGCTAATGTAAGGAGGCAGGGTGAAAGCTGTTTGAGAAGAAATTAGAGCCCTAGACCCTCCCACAGTCTGGTAGAAATCTACATGTTTAGACTCATTGAAGGGGATTAAGAAATCATCTCCTTCCCCAACCTCTTCCCCGACTTTGTCCCCAAAATGCAGCCGATAGATCTTTACCTTCTCTAGGTGGGAGATTGGAAGACTCTTCCCTGGAGAAATCTGGCCAGCCAAAAAGAAAATGCTTAAATATACTGATGTCAAGGTTTTGCCAACAGCCTTTCTATGGAAAATCAGTGGAAGTAGCTGGGCTTTCCTGATAGCTCAGTTGGTAAAGAATCCGCCTGCGGCAGAAGACCCCAGTTTGTATTCCTGGGTCAGGAAGATCCACTGGAGAAGGGATAGGCCATCCACTCCAGTTTTCTGGCCTGGAGAATTACATGGACTGAATAGTTCACGGGGTCACAAAGAGTCAGACATGACTGAGTGACTTTCACTTCACTTTCTACTGATATCACCCTTTAGTGAAAGTCACAAGCTCAGAGTTTTAATCGTTTTTTTTTAATTCTCCACTCTTAATTTTGAGCAGACCACCGAGGATTACCTGATGAAGCCTGTTATATAGAAGATAGAGACCAAAACAAACAGGCAACAGCAGAAGAAGCATCTTGGAGGAAATAGAAATTAGTCAAGACTTAAAAATGAAAGCTGAAATCATATCCTCAGAGAGAGAAGAGGGAATATTGCATCCATTAAACAAGAACAAAGCTATGGAAATGGAAGATTTAGGGGGAAAGTACAACTGCAAAGGGCTCTTGAAAATTAAAAACATGGTAGCAGAAAAGTAATACTTGTGCTGTCCATTGTGGTAGCCATTAACCACTCTATTGAAAAGTAAATTACTCAAAATTAACAAAATTAAAGATTTAACTCCTTATTTTCACTAGTTACATTTCAAGTACTCAAAAGGCACATGTGCCCAGTGGATAAGATGTTGGACTGCTCGAATATAGAACATTTCCATCATTGCACAAAGCTCTATTGATGACACCCGTGAAAGTACATGTGAGGACTCCTCTCATGAAACAGAAGACAAAGAGAAAAGGTTACAAAAACCATAGGATCATCCAAGAGATCAACCAATTGGATAATAGTAGTTCCAGAAAGAAAAAATTCAAGAAAATTTCCTGGAATTGAATAATGTAAATTGCCAGATTGCAAAAGCCCTAGGTACTTAGCCTAATATATCCACTCTGAGGCAAGTTCTTGTCAAATATTAGAAATCCAGGGATAAAAAGAAGATACTACTCATTTTTAGGCAGATAGAAGTAGTAGTATACCCAGTATTAGGAAACAGGCTTTTGACCTCTCAATAGTAACCTTGGAAGCAAAAAAGAAAACACTGGAGCAATATCTTCCAAAATCTGAAAGAATTACTTGCAATTTTGCATTCTGCACCTATCAACTATTGTAACATTTATTGATTAAAATCAGACTTCTCAAGATAATCCATAGGAGGCTTCCCTGGTGGCTTAGTGGTGAAGAATCCCCTGCCAATGCAGGAGACAAAGTTCAATCCCTGGTTCAAGAAGATCCAGCATGCTGTGGAGCAGCTAAGCCCATGCACCACAACTATTGAGCCTGTGCTCTAGAACCTGGGAGCTGCGAGTACTGAAGCTCTAGAGCCATGCTCCGCAGCGACAGAAGCCTCTGCAATGAAAAGCCCATGCATCGCAACTAGAGAAAGGCCTGCACAATGAAGACCCAGCACACCGAAAAATAAATAAATAAAATTATTTTTAAAAGAATCATAGGATATTTAACTGTTAAGAATTTAGCTCTCTTTCAGTTGTCAGAAATGTGACTTTCAGTCACAGAGTAAGTCATGGAATAAGATGACCACACTGTTATAAAAACACTGAATTAATTTTTTGTTCTGTAGATTATGCTGATTGAAGAAATTGGAATTTGCCTACCATAGTAAATAAACTCACTCGGTTTGTGTTAACTGACTTCTTATATTCTTATGTAGATGCTTCTATTAGTCAGAAAGGTCCAGGCACTGGGGCTTCGTTTTCTGTTTCAGCCCGTTCCGTATAGAATGTATCTTTAGCAAACAAATCCAAACACAACAGAAAAGCTGGTTCCTTTGATGTACTTTGCAAGTACTTTCATTAATAATGAAATAATCTTATTGCTAAGTTTACACATATTTGCCAATCCAATCCTGAAAAACAGCTACACGAGTTACTCAGGACAGTTCTGTGCTCCTCCACTTAATGGAGTTGCTGCCAAGAGATTCAGAGAGCGTTCATCCCAGTCTCTCAAAGCTGGAACTTGACTGGTTCAATCAGCCTCAACTAAAGATCCTGCATGTCGAAACCGAAGATTGGGGATCCAGTGTGCTGCAGCTAAGACTCAACACAGCCAAACAAATAAAATATTTTCTAAAAAGAGTCTTCTAAATCAAGCGAAAAATGTATCTTGCTTTGGAAAAGAAAGCATAAGAGGATACTGCAGTTACATAACAACAACAAAATCATGTCTTTCCCAGTCTATGAAAATATTTGTTTTTAAAAAAACAATAAGCCTTTTTCCCTAGAAAAGTCATCTGTGGGGGAACTCATTCCAACAGTGTGGACAGCAGCCCTCCTCACAGCCTTTCCCACTGCATCTCCCAGGGGCTGGGATGCTCATACGTCGATATCACACACAGGGGTGTTTACTTTCACCGCCACAGGGCCAGAGTGTATGTTTTGAGATTCGGTCCTTTGGGGAATCGCTTTCTCTTCCTCAGTCTGGCCTAGCCTGCTTGTCTTTTGAGGGGCTGCATCTCTTCAGGGTTTCCCTGGTGGCTCAGATGGTAAAGAATCTGTCTGCAGTGCGGGAGACCTGGGTTCAATCCCTGGGTTGGGAAGATCTTCTGGAGGAGGGCATGGCAACCCACTCCAGTATCCTTGCCTGGAAAAATCTGACTGACAGAGGAGCCTGGCAGGCTACAGTCAATGGGGTGGCAAAGAGTCGGACACAACTGAGCGACTAAACAGCACAACACCTCTTCAAGAAGCAGGTGAAGAAAGTACCTACAGGTGGGGGGTGGGCAGCTGGAGGAGCAACGTCAAGTTCCCAAAGGCAGTGGCAGTAATGCCCACAGCAGTGCCCACTACCTCGTGCCAGCATCAGTGGTGGGCAGGCTGCAGGGGCGGGGCAGGGGGGGGGTGTCTCATGTTCGCAACAGCCGCAGTGATGTCCTCGTTGGACTGGCGGGTGGTTCTGGCAGCCGCCCAGCCTCCTCTGACACTGTCTCTAAGCCGATCCTCCAGTGTCCTCACAGGAGTGGGAGCTCCCGAGTAGCCTTAAAATGCTGTTCTTCCTTCTTCAGGTATTGGAGTTGGATTCTGTCCTTTGCAGATTAGATCCTTCCAGGTACATTTTGGTGGATTAGAGGCATTTTGATCTAGCTCTCAGGAAGGAGTGCAATCCCTTCTTCTTGCTTGGATTGCTCATCCGTTTGGGCTGCTCTGGAGGTTGTGACTTGGACTGGGTTTAGAGGAAGGAGGCCCCTAGAGGCTGCTCATCCCGCTCTTAGGGTGAAGCCCCTTGGATCCGCCTCTAGCCTTGGCCAAGTGAATCCTTCCCATCATTTAGCCCAGTTCACCACTCTACAGCCTGGGAGCTAAACCCTCTCTCCCTCTATGTTCCTGGTGGTAGCAAAGGAGTGAAGTGAGTAACAGCTTGACTCTCCCACCCTGTTCTTTCAGTCTCAATACCAGAGATCACCTTACACTCTTTGGGTAGACTGTACATTATAATGAAGATCCTAGTCCATTTGGTGGAGCTCTAAGGGCCTGAAAAGTGCTGGTTTCACAAGTCTGGGGTTAGTATTTATAGAACATCAGTTCAGTTCAGTTGCTCAGTCGTGTATGACTCTTTGCAACCCCATGGACTGCAGCACGTCAGGCTTCCCTGTCCATCACCAACTCCCAAAGCTTGCTCAAACTCATGTCCATTGAGTCGGTGATGCCATCCAACCATCTCATTCTGTGTCATCCCCTTCTCCCACCTTCAGTCTTTCCCAGCACCATGGTCTTTTCCAATGAGTCAGTTCTTCACATCAGGTTTATAGAACATAAATTTCCATCCATTTATGGAGAAGGCAATGGCACCCCACTCCAGTACTCTTGCCTGGAAAATCCCGTGGACGGAAGCGCCTGGAAGGCTGCAGTCCATAGGGTCACTGAGGGTCGGACACGACTGAGCAACTTCACTTCACTTTTCATGGAAGATAAATGGATAGAAATTAAAATACAAGATATTCTGAGAGGAAAATGAATGAAGCCTAGTATGTGCTTTTATGGAAGAGAATTAAGTCCTATTACATCAGCTGACTGCTAAATGGTCTTGGCAATGGGCATCCCCTTTGTCACCATCCTGAATTCCCTCGGAGCTCATCATCGACTATAATATCCTTTGTTTACTGATAAGGCAAGCAATGCTTTAGTTCACATACTAGAAAAAATGAATACCAAAGGGAAGGGCCTAGCCACCCTTATTTTTTTAATGTTTTCCCAAATGATCTCAGTGTGCAACCAAGGTTGAAAATTCTTGCCTCATCTCCTTCCTCTTAGTATAGGCTTCTTTGTTTGGACAACTCCATGTCTATTTGGTAGATAGCATATAGAATCTCCTTGGGATTTATGTTATTTCCAGACAAGCAAATGACACTTAGCCCTGCAGAAGAGAAGCTGTGCTCAAGCAGGCTGGACATGGATTTTACAGAGAGGTGGCTGTTTGGAGATGGAGAAGCTGAGAATTCTGTATCTCATGCCCTCGTTTCATTGAGCTCATCACTGGCCTCATTTTGGCCTACCATGCTATTCCCCATGGCTGAGCTGCTAAGGCATCACCTGGCCTTGGGACAAGCTGCTCTTATATAAAATGCTTAGAAAAGCTTTTGGAGACCTAGCTTTTTTTGATTTGTGGATAAATAAGTCATTTCAGCCTAATCTCAAAGTGCCAAGTTCTCAGAAGCTATTCCTTTTATTATGATCATTTTACCACCCAGCCTGTGGACTTCCCTGGCAGTCCTGTGGTTAGGACTCTGCGCTTCCACTGCAGGGGGCATGGATTGGATCACTGGTCAGGGAACTGAGATGCTGCATGCTTTGTGGCATGGCCATAATAATAACAATAAAATTAAAAGAATAACAGTGTTCCATCTATTTAACAAAAGAAAAGTCTGGTTTTCAGCAACTTCGCCTTCCATTCTTTGATTCAAATCTCAAAACAGTGAATAAACTATGCCAACACTGTGTTCTTGTTGGAGTCAGAATTCTATCTAGAATAGTGGTTTAAAAGGTAAGGCTTTCCTTGTGGCTTAGCTGGTAAAGAATACGCCTGCAATGTGGGACCCCTGGGTTCGATCCCTGGGTTGGGAAGATCCCCTGGAGAAGGGAATGGCTATCCACTCCAGTATTCTGGCCTGGAGAACGCCATGGACTGTATACTCCAGGGGATCAAAAAGAGTCGGACATGACTGAGTGACTTTCACTTCACTTTAAAAGGTAAAATGGTTTGGAATTACCCTGAAGGGATGTTCTGGAAACCTGTGTGGGAGAGAGGATTAGTTGTCACAATATTTGGGTAGTGTTGTTGGCATGGGACACTTTCATCAACTTTTGAATACCCCATCAGAACCTTGTGTAAGAAAATCAAATAAATCAAACACTATATTTATGATTACCAGAGCCTGGAACCCAACTCATTTTACCTATAAACACAAAATATTTTTGCAAGGCTTTAATATACACTGAATTTCATGAATGTAATTATAAAGTAGAAAGGGGAAGATCACACTTTGTTTTGCTTGCTTTGCTAAGAGTTATTTGTCGTTTCAAAAAATACTAATAGTATCACCAATTTGGGATATTTTACTTGTCAATATGAGACACTTGTATAAGCCTTCATTTGTGGCTGTCACTTTTGTATGTGACTCTACATGTAAGGGACGCTACATCGTGTCCCTGTGTCATATTAGTATCAATGTCTTCCTTTTTATCTCTCCTTTATATTTTGCTTGGAGCATTGTATTGATTTTCTAAAATTAAATTGTAGGTAAATGACATTTAAATGATATTAACTATAAATTTCATTTCAAGATAGTTAAGGAGGCATTACAAAATTTTCATGATAAAAAAGTGAGCACAGTGTCTAATAGGATCAAGAACTCTTCTATTAGAAGGAAATGGAACCTTGCTTTTCAATTTGGATCCAGAGGAATCCTGAACCTCAACTCTATTTAAAATAAGAAAGTGTTAAGTTTCTAACTAAGTGGAGCATTATGTAATTATAGGCAGTCAGTTCAATTCAGTCACTCAGTTATGTCCAATTCTTTGGGATCCCATGGACTGCAGCACTCCAGGCTTTCCTCTCCATCACCAACTCCCAAAGCTTGCTCAAACTCGTGTCCATCGAGTTGGTGATACCATCCAACTGTCATCCTCTGTCATCCCCTTCTCCTGCCTTCGTCTTTCCAGCATCAGGGTCTTTTCTAATGAGTCAGTTCTTTGCATCAGGTGGCCAAAGTATTGGAGCTTCAGCTTCAGCATCAGTCCTTCCAATGAATATTCAGGACTGATTTCCTTTAGGATTGACTGGTTTGATCTCCTTGCAGTTCAGGGGACTCTCAAGAGTCTTTTCCAACACCACAGTTCAAAAGCATCATTTCTTCGGGGCTCAGCTTTCTTTATGGTCCACC
Organism: Cephalophus harveyi; assembly: GCA_006410635.1. NCBI lineage: Eukaryota > Metazoa > Chordata > Mammalia > Artiodactyla > Bovidae > Cephalophus > Cephalophus harveyi. The sequence continues at coordinate 18,863 of SJYT01008763.1, forward strand.
TTTCACATCTATACATGACTACCAGGAAAACCATAGCTTTTAACTGTACAGACCTTTGTCAGCAAAGTAAGGTTTATAGTTTTCAATGTGCTATAACTATATATTTTATATGCAATAGCTATATATAATCATATATGCATGTTGTATGCACTGTATATATATATATATATATCTCCATCTATATCTTGCCATATCTATGTCATATCTATATATTTACAATTATTTAGAACAGTGCATGCAATTATATAAATGTGAACTAAGGTGCAATACTTGCCCCTCATGTAACCGTTCGAAATAAGCATTAACTCTTTTTTTAAAAAAACTTTTTATTTTATATTTGGAGTATAGCTAATTAACAGTATTGTGATAGTTTCAAGTGGACAGCAAAGGGACTCAGGCATACATATACATGTGTCCATTCTTCCCCAAACTCTCCTCCCATCCAGGCTGCCACATAACGTTGAAATAAGCATTAACCAACGGGAAGGGCTTACTTAGTTTTTTTTCAGTTGAGTTATCACCATGCAGGACTTCATCGTGAACACATCCTTGTCGTGCTGGTCTTTCTTCAGGGCCTGCTCACCAGGCCCTCCCTTCCTGTGTGTGTGTGTGTTAGTCGCTCAGTCATGTCCGACTCTTTGTGACCCCCATAGACTGTAGCCCCCCAGGCTCCTCTGTCCATGGAATTCTCCAGGCAAGAATACTGGAGTGGTTAGTCATTCCCATCTCCGGGGGATCTTCCTGACCCAGGGGACGAACCCAGGTCTTCTGCATTGCAGGCAGATTCTTTAAAAGGGAGGGTCACACCTGTGGACGAAAGCAGGGCTTGTCTTTCTTTGGAGGCTTCATGCTCCCCAGCAGGGTGGAAGCCTCATTTTGTTTTGCCATAGGAGTGGTAGCCTGTGTTGCAAGGGTGACTCCATCACTGAAACAAATACAGGCAAAAAACTGAGAAGCAGATTTCAGTTTTCAGTGCTTCAAACCCTGAGGAATGAAAACAATCTGTGCAATTTAAATAGAATAAATCTCAATGCCCCCAAGGGAAGTGGGAGTTTATTTTTAGGCTGCAAGCACTGCCACCCAGACTTTGGGAATGACAGACTGAAAGTCCAGAGCAGTGTGGAAGTGTCTGTGGCCTTGCAGGGCTAGGGCCCTGAGCTGGGCGGAGAGATGGAAACAAACCAGCGTGGGGGCTTTCCTTCCCAACCACCACCTCCAGGCTGCCTGCTCCTGCACCCTGTTAGCGAAGACCCCATTTCTCAGAGGGAGACTCAGAGCAGACCCGTTCGCTCCACATCTTCTCCATCCCTGGGAGCCAGGTGGCAGCAGGAGGGGCTCGTCTGGAAGGTGGAGCTGGCGCTGTGGGATGCGTGAACCTGGCGGCACGGCTGTGGCCGTGGCCCACGGTGATCACCAACCAATGTGAGAGGCACTTGCCAGCCCAGGGGGGCTGCCCCTAGTGCCTGACAGCCTGGAGAGAACTGGAGGGATCCTGGCGATAGAGGACGTGTGAGATGAGCTCTTGCCAAGGTCGTGCCAGTGGACAAGGGCACACCTGTGGACACACCAGTTCCACCTGAGGCAGGACCTGGATGGGTCCCAGATGGCTGAACAAACTAGATAGGGAAGAAGAGCATTTGGCACCTTATAAAACATGTTTAGAGCATCATGGTCCTGGTTTGCTTTTAAAATGCTTTTTAGGCCAATGTTATTATTGGCCTTTTATTGTTCAGTTCAGTTCAGTTCAGTCACTCAGTCGTGTCCGACTCTTTGCGACCCCATGAATCGGAGCACGCCAGGCCTCCCTGTCCATCACCAACTCCTGGAGTTCACTCACATTCACGTTCATCAAGTCAGTGATGCCATCCAGCCATCTCATCCTCTGTCATCCCCTTCTCCTCCTGCCCCCAATCCCTCCCAGCATCAGAGTCTTTTCCAATGAGTCAACTCTTCGCATGAGGTGGCCAAAGTACGGGAGTTTCAGCTTTAGCATCATTCCTTCCAAAGAAATCCCAGGGCTGATCTCCTTCAGAATGGACTGGTTGGATCTCCTTGCAGTCCAAGGGACTCTCAAGAGTCTTCTCCAACACCACAGTTCAAAAGCATCAATT
>SJYT01008763.1:30217-44164 GCA_006410635.1 Cephalophus harveyi
TGGGCCCGGCCTGCGCGTCCTGCGGGGAATCGGGTAGCAGCGCCCCTCGTCCCGACGGCGGGGACGTAGAGGGTGGTGGTGGCGGGGGCGCTGTGCGGGTCCCGGGTGGGACTCAGCCTCAGCCTTTAACCTCTCCTCCCCCTCACCCCTTACAGTAGGTTCCTGTAATATTGTATTGACTCTTGGGGAGACCCAGGTTCGATCCCTGGGTGGGGAAGATCCCTTGGAGGAGGGCATGGCCACCCACTCCAGTATTCTTGCCTGGAGAATTCCATGGACAGAGGAGCCTGGGGGGCTACAGTCCAGGGGGGCGCAAAGAGTCAGGCACGACTGAGCGACTAACGGTTTTACTTACCTCTCCTGCTTAAAACTGGTCCATAAGCTGGCAGGCCCCTTGATTCAACCACGTTTCTCTGCGCTCCTTCCTCTATTGAATGAAGTACCTGAGGGTCGGGGATGTGGGATGGGCTGGAGGGACCCCTGAAGCCCTGGCCTCGCCCGACTTTAGGTCACAGACGCCCGAGAACCCTTCGGGTGGAAATGAGGGGATTTCTGTGACTTTTGGAGCAGTTGCCTCTGCTTCTTCACTCCTGTCTTCAAAACTATGCAAAACCAACTCTTCATCCTCTTGCTGCTTTGCCAGGATTTTTTTCTTTTTAAACTCATTACTGCTTTATCTCATTTAGTAGTCACAACTAGTATTATTTCTGTTTTACAGGTGAGGAAATTCAGACTTACAGAAATTAAGTAACTTGTCCAAGTTTACATAGCTACAGGGTGGTAGAGTTTTAATTCTGTATGGTTCTTTTTTTAATAATTTATTTTTAACTGGAGGATTATTGCTTTACAGGGTTGTGTTGGTTTCTGCTCTACATCAACATGAATCAGCCATAGGTATATATATGTCCCTTCCCTCTTGCCAGGATTTTTAAAGCCCTGCTCTGGTTGCTCTTGCCTCATTTGATTTTTGCTTCCCTGAACAGCAGTTTTGAGCTGTCCAAGGTATTTAAAAGTGTTCTCTTAAAACTGAGACTAAACCCGGCTCTTGGAAAAGCTACCCTAAATTCAGAGGAGGTATTCCTTTCTCCCCATTATTTCCTTCCACTGCCCTCTTGGCAATCTCTGGTCTCAAAGACCTTCATGTTTTATTTTTTGCTTTATGTGAAAAAACCTTCTCCCCCAGTTCAGTTCAGGTCAGTTGCTCAGTCGTGTCCAACTCTTTGTGAAACCCATGTACTGCAGCACACCAGGCCTCCCTGTCCATCACTAACTCCTGGAGTTTATACAAACTCATGTCCATCATCGAGTCAGTGATGCCATCCAACCATCTCATCCTCTGTCGGCCCTTTCGTCTCTCACCTTCAATCTTTCCCAGCATCAGGGCCTTTTCTAGTGAGTCAGTTCTTCCCATCAGGTGGCCAAAGTATTGCAGCTTCAGCTTCAGCATCAGTCCTTCCAGTGGATATTCAGGACTGATTTCTTTTAGGATAGACTGGTTGGATCTCCTTGCTGTCCAAGGGACTCTCAAGAGTCTTCTCTAACACCACAGTTCAAAAGCATCAATTCTTCAGTGCTCAGCTTTCTTTACAGTCCAACTCTTACATCCATACATGACTACTGGAAAACCATAGCCTTGACTAGACGGACCTTAGTTGGCAAAGTAATGTCTCTGCTTTTCAATATGCTGTCTAGGTTGGTCATAACTTTCCTTCCAAGCAGTAAGCGTCTTTTAATTTCATGACTGCAGTCACCATCTGCAGTGATTTTGGAGACCCCCAAAATAAAGTCTTTCACTGTTTCCATTGTTTCTCCATCTATTTGCCATGAAGTGATGGGTTGGATGCAGTGATCGTTTTCTGAATGTTGAGCTTTAAGCCAACTTTTTCACTCTCCTCTTTCACTTTCATCAAGAGGCTGTTTAGTTCTTTGGTTTCTGCTATAAGGGTGGTATTATTTGCATATCTGAGGTTATTGATATTTCTCCTGGCAATCTTGATTCCAGCTTGGGCTTCATTCAGACCAGCGTTTCTCATGATGTACTCTGCATGTAAGTTAAATAAGCAGGGTGACAATATGCGGCCTTGACATACTCCTTTCCTGATTTGGAACCAGTCTGGTTCCATGTCCAGTTCTAACTGTTGCTTCTTGATCTGCATACAGATTTATCAGGAGGCAGGTCAGGTGGTCTGGTATTCCCATCTCTTTCAGAATTTTCCACAGTTTGTTGTGATCCACACAGTCAAAGGCTTTGGTATAATCAATAAAGCAGAAGTAGATGTTTTTCTGGAACTCTTGTGCCTTTTCGATTATCCAAAGGATGTTGGCGATTTGTTCTCTGGTTCCTCTGCCTTTTCTAAATTCAGCTTGAGTAGCTGGAAGTTCATGGTTCACCTACTGTTGAAGCCTGGCTTGGAGAATTTTGAGCATTACTTTGCTAGCATGTGAGGTGAATACAATCGTGCAGTAGTTTGAGCATTCTTTGGCATTGCCTTTCTTTGGAATTGGAATGAAAACTGACCTTTTCCAGTCCTGTGGCCACTGCTGAGTTTTCCAGACTTGCTGACATATTGAGTGCAGCACTCCCACAGCAGCATCTTTCAGGATTTGAAACAGCTCCACTGGAATTCCATCACCTCCACTAGCTTTGTTCGTAGTGATGCTTTCTAAGGCCCATTTGACTTCACATTCCAGGATGTCTGGTTCTAGAAAAAAAAAAAAAAAAGCAGGGCAATATTGTCTTTTATTTAAAATAATAATTATAATCTGAACAAATGCATTCTTTTTTCTCAAGTCTTCTCTGCCTAATCAAACATATATCCACATTTCTGTGTGTATGTGTTTATATAGATAAAGGATATCTGACAAGATATATACTTGGTATTCCACCAGGAGTATGCTGAGGGAGAGAAGTGCCCTCGTATTTTGATTTCACACCATTAGGACTGTTGGATTTTCACATGTGTGTAATAAGTGCAGTAAGAGTAAATGCATTACTCATAATAAAAATACTTTTAATTTATGTAACCACACAAAAAATATTTTTTATACATATAAAGAGGCTAAAAACTGTTCTTTGTTCCAGAAATTCCATTTCTGACATTTTAACATAAGAATGGATCTTAATGATCCCTACTCCTAAAAAACCCTTAGGCACAAAGATCCCCTTGCTGTTTAGTTGTGTTGTTTTGTTGTTCAGTTGTGTCCAACACTTTTCAGCCCCGTGGACTGTAGCCCACCAGGCTCCTCTGTCCATGGGATTCTCCAGGCAAGAATACTGGAGTGGGTTGCCATTAAACAGAGATCATTCTGTCGTTTTTGAGATTGCATCCAAGTACTGCATTTCAGACTCTTTTGTTGACCATGATGGCTACTCCATTTCTTCTGAGGGATTCCTGCCCGCAGTAGTAGATATTATGGTCATCTGAGTTAAATTCACCCATTCCAGTCCATTTTAGTTCACTGATTCCTAAAATGTCGGCGTTCACTCTTGCCATCCAATTTGCCTTGATTCATGGACCTGACATTCCAGGTTCCTATGCAATAGAAACTGTGTGGATCATAACAAACTGTGGAAAATTCTTCAAGAGATGGGAATACCAGACCACCTGACCTGCCTCCTGATAAATCTGTATGCAGATCAAGAAGCAACAGTTAGAACAGACTGGTTCCAAATCGGGAAAGGAGTATGTCAAGGCCGCATATTGTCACCCTGCTTATTTAACTTACATGCAGAGTACCTCATGAGAAACGCTGGGCTGAATGAAGCCCAAGCTGGAATCAAGATTGCCAGGAGAAATATCAATAACCTCAGATATGCAAATAATACCACCCTTATAGCAGAAACTGAAGAACTAAACAGCCTCTTGATGAAAGTGAAAGAGGAGAGTGAAAAAGTTGGCTTAAAGCTCAACATTCAGAAAACGAAGATCACTGCATCCAATCCCATCACTTCATGGCAAATAGATGGAGAAACAATGGAAACAGTGAAAGACTTTATTTTGGGGGGCTCCAAAATCACTGCAGATGGTGACTGCAGCCATGAAATTAAAAGACAGTTGCTCCTTGGAAGAAAATTTATGACCAACCTAGACAGTATATTAAAAAGCAGAGACATTACTTTGTCAACAAAGGTCTGTCTAATCAAGGCTATGGTTTTTCCAGTAGTGATGAATGGATGTGAGAGTTGGACTATAAGGAAAGATGAGTGCCAAAGAATTGATGCTTTTGAACTGTGGTGTTAGAGAAGACTCTTGAGAGTCCTTTGGACAGCAAGGAGATCCAACCAGTCTAACGAACAGGAAATCAGTCCTGATTACTCATTGGAAGGACTGATGCTGAAGTTGAAACTCCAATACTTTGGCCACCTAATGCAAATAACTGACTCATCTGAAACAACCCTGATGCTGGGAAAGATTGAAGGCCAGAGGAGAAGGGGATGACAGAGTATGAGATGGTTGGATGGCATCACCGACTTAATGGACATGAGTTTGAGTAAACCTCGGGAGTTGGTGATGGACAGGGAGGCCTGGCGAGCTGCAATTCATGGTGTCACAAAGAGTCGGACATGACTGAGTGACTGAGCTGAACTGAACTGAGAAGCACTTGCCTTCAATGGAAGCAGAGTTCTGCTTTTGTATTACCATGTGAAAATGTGCATGGACGTAAAACCTATACTGGTCCTGTGAATGCTCAGTCTCATGTTTATTCTTCCAGACGCACTCTCAGAATAATTTATTGGGAGCAAGAGTCAGTGGGGTCCAGTGAGCTTCCCAGCATAAGACACACACTTTCCTAGAACTTCTACATATTTCTTTAAAAATAGTTTTTTTCTGAGGTTCCTGAGTTGGTTTTTAGTTGTTCTTAAAAGACTTGCTATCTCCAAGATTCTGGTAGTAGCATGACATTTTGCTTGATCATTGATTTGTCTTAAGGAGATCCTGCTTTGGGAGGTTTAATTAAAAAGTGCCCTGTACTATAGGGTTTCTTGATGTGTATGTAGACTTCTGATTTTTAAAATACTGCATTTCAGTTAGTAGGAAGCAAATATGTTACCTGTTTTTAAGGAAGTTTTATGTAGTATTGCAGAAAGTAGAGGCATTGATTCTTCTTGGCATAAGATGATTGGAGTCCATCATCATGTCTGAACATTTTTAGATTATATTGACTAGAAGGAATAATCACAGAGAAAAAATTGGGTTAATGGTGGAATCTTGATTCTCATTTGCGTTTGAGTCTTTTGCAAACCAAACTGAATTTATTTATATGGTTTACATTCTGCATTTTTCTCTCTTCCCTTCACAAGTTCCCTGAAATATAACACTTTGGACCTTTCTGGTCATCTTTATTTATGTAAGTGAAGTGAAGTGAGTGAAGTCGCTCAGTCGTGTCCGACTCTTTGTGACCCCGTGGACTGTAGCCCACCAGACTCCTCCGTCCATGGGATTCTCCAGGCAAGAATCCTGGAGTGGGCTGCCATTTCCTTGCCTTATTTATGTAAAGAAGGCATTTTTCCATTTGTGGGTAAACATGTTGCAGGTGCATAGTTAATATTGTGTAGATTCAATGTCCCACATTTTCAGAGGGTTCTCAATTGAGAACAGAAAATTGAGAAGAGGACTCTGATAATGCCAGCCCTACTGATTGAGAGAAAGTCTCTATACCAGTTGGGAGAGTCACTTCATGAGCCTTTGTATAATCAGAGAGATGACCAGAGGACCTAGATTTCATGCATTTTGAAGAGAAAAAGAGCTGAATTTACTCTGTATATTTACTTTTCCCATTTTTGTCATGTTACTGTTTTAAAACAAACAAGCAAAAATACCTTTGGATCCCTGCAGTAACACATATTGTCTTGGCAACAGTAGCTAGTCCGCTGGAGTCACAAAATATCAAGACAGAAAAATTAAAATGCATGTAAGGAACTTCTCTGGCAGTCCAGTGGTTAAGACTTCACCTTTTAGGGCAGGGAGTGAAGGTTCAAACCCTGGTCAGGGAGCTAAAATCCTACATCCCATATAGTCAGAAAACCAAGACATAAAACAGAAGCAATATTGTAACAAATTCAATAAAGACTTGAAAATAGTCCACATCAAAAAAATCTTTTAAAAGAAAATGCACTTACTATGTCCGATGGTTCAGTGCATTAGAACTGACCTTCCAGCACATGGTAAAGGAGTTGGCTTTAACTCTCTTCCTTTCTCCTGACTGAATGTAGATGGGAAAGACAGATTATAGAGCTTTAATTCTTTTTAGGATGTCCTAAAATTCTTTAACGGTTTTTCTTTTGAGAGAAGCATGTTATCAACATTAAGGGGGTCGGAGCAATACCTTTCTTTGAGTCAGGTGCTCTTGTGGAGGTTGGTGATAAGTCCAAAATCAAACTCAATCAATGGGTCAGACAGGATGTGCCGTATTTTCTGTGCTATTTGAAATAGTATATAGTAGAACCTCAGTTAGCATTAAACTTAACCAGTGAGTATCTGCCAGAACTTATGACTGCAGAATAAAGACATAGTAATGGCTATTATGGGCTTCCCTGGTGGCTCAGAGGTTAAAGTGTCTGCCTGCAATGTGGGAGACCTGGGTTTGATCCCTGGGTCAGGAAGATCCCCTGGAGAAGGAAATGGCAACCCACTCCAGTATTCTTGCCTGGAGAATCCCATGGACGGAGGAGCATGGTGGGCTACAGTCCACGGAGTCGCAAAGAGTCAGACACGACTTCACTTTCACTTTAATGCCTATTATACCATCAGTCTTTTCTGTACTGGAAATCACATTTATGTGGGAGCTTTCTGTTTATTCTATTAACTACTAAATATATATATATGAAATATAGTATATGTTTTCACTAAGTTAGGAAGTGCTAGGAAGTCCTGCATAGATTTTGCGACCCAACTATAATACATTATGGGATAAACTCTTGTGCTTTCATCTCTTTTTTCCTTCCTTTCATTTTAAAATCTCAATATATTTTTTCTGTATTATTATATTGATATATTTTTGCTTGCTGCTACAAATTCCTGTTTTTTTGGACGGAGAAGAGAAAAAAATAGTAACTGGATAAACCTGTCTTTCTCTTCCTTCCCCAGAGAAAAGAGCTGAAATATTGTTAGCCCAGATTATTAGCTCCGAAAGAGCCAGACTACTCTTTGAACTGAAGTGACCTTCTTATTTCAGAGGTCAGAATTCATCCTTCTCATTTCAGATGTGAGAAAATAGAAACTGAAGGTTATGTGATTAGATACTAGTTAATGACACCATCTGCATCCTTGATTATTCAAAACACATTTGCCAATTGGGTGTCTGGTGTCTAGAAAGCGAGGCAGCTGTAGGTGGAATTTCATACAGTGTTACAGACTAATAACGCCACTTGAAATTATTTGTGTTGTTAATCATTGACAATAAACATTGCCTCATATCATAAACATTTTTATCCTTTAGTAAAGTCAAGCTGCACTGTTCTGCATTTTTCCGTCAAGTGTTTTTTTTTTTTTTAATAAAAGACTGTTTTTGAATAATATTTGAAAGGGGTGATAGTAGGAATGGGGAATCAAAACTGCAGATGCCGGAAGAGAACCGAAGAGAACACCCCACTGACCAAGGTTGTTAGCCCTGAGGGGCAGGAAGGACAGAGGTCAAGTCCAACAGGGAGGGCAGTTCTGGAAGACCATCCCTATAGCCTTTAACCTCAAATTGCAATAACATCAGTGAGAGTTAAGTAGAATTAAACATGCTCTTCTGCATCACAACCACAAGAGACTAGAAAGTGCTACTTGGAACTGAGCAGAACAGGAGGAAGAAGGAAAAGAAAAAATAATCCCACAGAAAATTGGCCACAGGCCAGCTCTCACATGCACTTGAATTTGGGGTACATACAATCTGAGGTAGCCAGAGAAAGTCATGCCTTAAATTTGATTTGACTTGGTTCCCAAGTAGTGGCGTTTCTAAGACTCTGACAGCAGCAAATGAAAAACCCAGAGGAGGATGCATATTCATCTCAGGCCATAGGAAAACCTCACAGGCAGTCTTCAAGGTCAGTGGCAAATGCGCAGTTACAGGTAACCAAGCTCACAAGAGAGAAAGACATCAGGAGGGACAATCAGCTGAAACAGGACAGCGGGAAAAGGCTGTATAGACTTCCAGGGTCAGATGATAAGCTGTTTTGCTTACTAGATTTAAAAAAGAATAATAATAATATTGAAAATATTTGCAGGAAACAGAAAACTATAAAAACAACAGATTGGTTAAGGAACAAACATTATATATATATGTATATATATAATAAACTATATATTTTATAATTTATATATACACACACACACATACATATATGGACATCTTTTTCAGCAGGTTGGACACTAGAATACAGCAGAAGAAGCTTAGTGAACTAAAAATAGCTCAGAATATATTATCAAGAATTTAGAACAGGGAGTCAAAAACATGAACAAGAGAGGAAAGAAACCTGCCTTCCTGCATCCTACCTGGATATGTCCCTCCACTCATCACATGCTGGCATCTCTGCCTCATGGTTTATGTTCAGATAGTACTCAGGTTTCATGGTTTAGCTTAGGCATCTTTTCCCCCCTGGAAACCTTTATGAGCTTTATACTGGGCTAAGTGGTCCAATTCTGTGCCCCATTTCACATTTCACTAAATTTAAACATGAGTTTGGTCTCCTTCATGTGGCTGTAAGTGCTTGGAGGAAGGAAATTTTGACATAATCATTTTTGTAATTCCAGTGATCAATACAAACGAGGGTAGAAAAGATGGGAAGAAGGATTAATAGGTTAAAAAATAGTTGGTATGATATTTAACGTACCTAATCTGATGGAGTGAGTGGCACAGGAAGGTTTCCTTGGCTTGGACAGTAAAGTGTTGTGAGAAAGAAAGGTTGGGGCAGAAAGAAAAGATCTGCCTATTTGGCACTTTCTTAACGTTGGTTTGTTTATGAATGTGGATATGACATAGGTGTGGCCTGTGCTGTTAACTTAGGAGGCTGCTTGTTCTAAATAGTTCTCTGTGAAGGACTAAATCAAACCACTTTATCTTTCTTTTGACCCTTGCCATTTGCCTCCAAGGTCTTTTGGTCCCTGTGAAAATAATGGGAACAAGGAATGTGGATACTTTGATCTGGTCATAGAGAAATATAACTCCCATGAAAGTAAGGATGAGACGCTCTTGTCTAAGTTTCTATCTTTTCTTACCTTGTGCTGTTCGTTACATTATCTGGCTACTGGTTTCCTTAGTAAGTAATTAGGAAGCATTAAGTAATTAACCAGGAGCAACATAGAGCCAGTAGTGATTATCCTCAATCCCTAAGTGGAGAGCAAATTGTAGTGAAAAAAACAAGAATTAATTTAGTGAACAGAGAAAACAGGCAGAGCATCTAACCACAGCCACTAGTTAAACTATTGACCAAACAAGATCACTCTTCCTAGGCAGGGTGAAATTGAATGCCAGAAATAAACTGAATTGAATAAGTATCAAAAGCAAACCAGAAAGCCATAGTGCAATCCTAAGATGGGGAGCAAGGCAGGATCCATATGTTCTAAATAGTAACAGGAAAAAACCCAATGCAAATATGTTTAATCAATAAAAAGGATTTATGAGACCATAAAAAGGAAAAGAGGCAAAGAAGTGAACTAATCAGGAGAGACTAACACTGTAACTGATAACCTCAAAATTCTGGTGATTTCACATAATATAAAATTGTTTTTCCATGCAGTTCAGTCCGGCGTTCCTGGTCAAGCAACAGCCCTGGTACGCTGTCCTCCAAGTGGTTACCCAGGCTCTCCCCATTGTGGTTCTCCTCTCAGTCACCAGATGGGGAAAGAGGAGGGAGGACCACTCGAGCAAGCTTGAAAGCGGAGACAGGGATTTGACCCACATTCCATTGGCTAGAACTCAGCCATATGGCCACGGAGGCTGGGAAATGTAGTGACCTGTGCGCCCAGAAACAAAGGAAACACTGGCGAATGTTTAATTAGCTTTCACCAGCTGCAATGGGAGCCAAATGTTTTCTGGCTTGTTCCCAGTGAGAATAGGGCGCCCCAGTCCTTGTATTCTAAGAAAGACACTGAGATTCACCTGGAGTCACAGGCACTTCCCTGAACCAATGAACTGACCAGGGAACTGTAACGGGCTTGTGGCCTCTAGCCCGCCTCTTGAGCTGGAGGTGGGGTCGGCTTTCCCTGAAATGTCTGGATTGCAGAGGAAATTGGAAAATATAAGAAAGACAATGTAAGTATATTAGGAAGTAGAAATAGATGGTGATTAGTGAACTAACAGTGTCCATCTAAGGTCCTCGTCCTAAAAAAATGGGATATCAAAAAGAGATGCCAAGATAACTCGAGGATCTGAAGAAAACTCGGAGAGACATGTGACCTGGTAACTGAACTTGTGCCTGCCAGACCCTCAGGCGCTGGGGATGAAACATAAGAATAGAAAGAGAACTTCATTTCCAGAATCCCACACCCCTTGATCCTCTGAAATTTTTGCTCATTTTTAATATTCTTTGTTTTTCAGAATCAGAGCAGCTACATGTATTCCGGACTCTCCGAGTGCCACTGTCTTTCCAGTTATATGTTTGGGATTTTGCTGTCACCGATCCAGGGAAAGATGTTCAGGAAACTTTCCCTTAAAGGTTAGATGTGCTTTGAAATCTAGAGCATATTCCTGCAATACCATTTTGTTTCCTGAGCAAATGAGGTTTCCCACCGTTCAGAACAGCCCTGAGTGTTGACAGCCCAGAAGAGAGAGAAAGAGAGAGAGAGAGGAAGGATGTAAGGATGTGACAGGCATTCAGAAATAGAGTCCTGGTGCTTTGGTCTCTGACTCACCACTCCAGCCAGGGGGGGCACTTCAGAATGGAAATCACCTCCTTTTAGCCCTGTCAAACCTGGAAACTACACGGCTCAGAACAAGGCATCAATTCAACAAACATTTAATCTAGGGCTTATCCAGGCTCTGTTATTGTGAAAGGCATCTCCCAGTGAGAGAATCAACACGTGGAAAAAAATCTTATATCATTCTATCTCTCTGTTGCTTGCTCTTGCTCTCTCTCTCATATATATATTAGGCATTATATTATATATATTATTATATTATGAGGTCAAAATCTGAATCATTCCCTGATATTTGACCCAACCTTGGCCAACCTTCATTATCTCAGACAGTTGGAGTATAGAGACATTATCTTTTCTGTCATCCCAAAGAATGCCTCCTGCAGTTCCTTCCTAGCCAACCCTTCTCTTAACTAGTAACCCCTGGCAACCCTCCCTGTGTTTCCACACCTGTTTCTGAGTAAGATAATTCACAGGCTTTGTAATCAGAAATTCATCGTTCAACCAACAGACATTATCTCTACCCTATGTCCAGTCAGCCCAGAGGACACACTCTCTCATCACCATTCTCCAAGTTCTGCTTTTCCCTGTTTCCCAATGACCAGTTTCATGAGCTTTCACTTCATTGCCTTTAACCTATATTTCCTTAATCTCATATTGTCTCTGTTTCTCTCCCACTCTGCTCATTTTCTGACAAAAAACAAAAACCAAAAGGGAATGTATGTGTTTCTAGGACAGAGACTATTTCTTACTAGTGATGAAAATGTTCAAGCACAATAAATGTGCCTAAAATCTATTCAAAACTTCAGACAAGTAAAAATAGCTAGTAAAATCCATAAAACCAACAGGATGCTTTTACTTTATTATGGTGCTTTTTCACATAAATTTTCCTGAAGGGGTAATATATGGTGCCCAGAAAGGCTTAGGGCTATTCAGTGCTGTGTAAAACTGGCTTTTTGGATCAGCTACACTTCCCTAAGCATCTTAATATTTTAAATTTTGTATTACAAGTCAAAATGCTACAGTCAGTCAGTAGTTCAGTGCAGTTAGTAGACTGTAAACTATTTGATCATTATGGAATCACTGCAATAATTATTTGTGATTAAACTTCATTTATGTGAGTTGAATATTCAAGAAGCATAATTTAACTATACCTATATTAGTGGAAGATTCTGAAAGAGATGGGAATACCAGACCACCTGACCTGCCTCTTGAAAAACCTATATGCAGATCAGGAAGCAACAGTTAGAACNGACAGGGAGGCCTGGCGTGCTGCGATTCATGGGGTCACAAAGAGTCGAACACAACTGAGTGACTGAACTGAACTGAACTCATATTAGTTCAAATTAAGTTCAGCTTCATGTAATAGTTGGCCACTTTCTCTTGCAAAGGGATTTTACAGGCAGTTTGGGGTTTTCATCGCCAGGAGTAATGAATTCATTTTAAGAACTCCTTTTGGTTGTTAGCTCTGTAATCTCTAAAAGTATGGATCTGGTATTCATTGTCTATGAAGGTAACTGGTATTCCAGCCATCTCATCTATGTTCCAAGCTGGCAACAGATGAGGAAGAATAAACACATAAACACTTAATGAGGAGACTTCACCCAGAAACTACACAATATTCTCACATCTCTATGGCAAATACCCCAACACCTGACTCAGTCAACTGCTCGTGAGAATCAGAAATGTTATCCTTTAATTGGACTGCAGTGTACCAGCCAAAAATTTGGGCTCTGTTACTAAAGGAAAAGGGGAAACTTAGACTGGGTGAAGAAATTTGCATTCCCTGACACTGTCTTCGGAGAAGGCAATGGCACCCCACTCCAGTACTCTTGCCTGGAAAATCCCATGGATGGAGGAGTCTGGTAGGCTGCAGTCCATGGGGTCGCTAAGAGTCGGACACGACTGGGCGACTTTACTTTCACTCTTCACTTTCATGCATTGGAGAAGGAAATGGCAACCCACTCCAGTGTTCTTGCCTGGAGAATCCCAGGGACGGGGGAGCCTGGTGGGCTGCCGTCTCTGGGGTCGCACAGAGTCGGACACGACTGAAGCGACTTAGAGATGTGTATAAGAGACAGGCTTATATCTAACTTCCTGAACCAATCACCAGCAAAGGCAGATGAGATTTCCAAGATTTGCATAGGCTAATCAGGGCTGCATATATAATGAGGCGTTAATTCCCTATATCATATTGTGACAGGTGGAGTGAATATTATTAGAGAGCCAATCACAAGGCCCACTTCATCTCTAATATACATTTTCTATATCTAAATCCATTTTTTATTATTCTTTATAATCTTCTGTATATTCTTCTTTATTAGAAGTTATTTGTCCCTGCTAATAATAATGGTTAAACTTTTGAAATCTGGGTTTCCTGCCTGTGTTCAATTATGTGAAGAAGTGTTGGGTATTAACAAACAGCACAGAGTTAAAACTCATATATATATATATATATATAGTGAAAATGAAAGTGAAGTCACTCAGTCACGACTGTAGCCTATCAGGCTCCTCTGTCCATGGGATTTTCCAGGCAAGAGTGCTGGAGTAGATTGCCATTTCCTTCTCCAGGGAATCTTCCCGACCCAAGAATCCAACCTGGGTCTCCCGCATTGCGGGCAGACACTTTACCGTCTGAGCCACCAGGGAAGCTGAAGCTGTATGCAACTAAGAATCAGAATTGAGTTCCAAGGCCACTATTGGAATATTGTGTCCTCTTGCATGAGTTACTTGTACTTTCTGAGATTCAGTCTTCTCATTTGCAGAGAATCTGGTATTATAGAAAACACCAACTTTTCTATAAAGACTTGAGAGGAAGTACATAACATTTAGTACATTACCTTCTACCTGATATGTGTTTGTTAAATCATTATCATTTCAGCATCAGCTTTTCCTCTTTGTATCATAAACTCCCCTGAAAATAGAGATCGATTATTGAATCCATTAGTAACAGTACATTTTTTCTTTTTCAAAGCATTTTCACATCATCCTTGTTTATTTTGGCAAATCAGTGTGTTGCATAGGTTCTCATTTTTATTGGTAAAAATGAAGCATTGTGAGATCATATGACATTGTCAATGTTATTGAGTTAAAGACCTAGCCAATA
>SJYT01008763.1:44936-112483 GCA_006410635.1 Cephalophus harveyi
TCTAGGTTGGTCATAACTTTTCTTTCAAGGAGTAAGCGTCTTTTAATTTCATGGCTGCAGTCACCATCTGCAATGATTTTGGAGCCCCCCAAAATAAAGTCTGACACTGTTTCCACTATTTCCACTATTTCCCATGAAGTGATGGGACCAGATGCCATGATCTTCGTTTTCTGAATGTTGAGCTTTAAGCCAACTTTTTCGCTCTCCACTTTCACTTTCATCAAGAGGCTTTTTAGTTCCTCTTCACTTTCTGCCATAAGGGTGGTGTCATCTAAAGCATATAAAAACCTTAATTTAAAAAAAGAGAAAAACCTAGTTCAATTAGTACAGTGTATCATCAGAATTGAGATATAGTCATAGTGTCAGGAATGCACAGATGGGCTGCATTTGAGCAGAGGTTGCTCTCAGGGATGCAGAATATTCTGGAGCAACCACAGCTTCCCACCATAACAGTGGCTCAGGGAGATCTGGGAAGTCCATTTCAGATCTTTGTGTCTGACTGCAGAATTCAGTGCAGACGACAGAAGGAAGCAGAGGGTAAGGTTCCTGTCCCCAAAGGCATTTCCATTTAGCCTGGAAAGTAAGTTCAATAAATCCTTCAACTTTTCATGTATTCAGTATACAAGAGCTCTCAATACAGTGATAGAGGACAATCCACAAGTCAACGTGTGATTTTCTTTTTTTGCCATTCAAACATTTAGAGGATCAGTGAAGCTATCACAACATTGTAAAGCAACTATATGCCAATAAAAATTACTTTTAGAAAAAAGTAAAGGAAGAAGTGGTTTGTAAAAGAGCAGTTTAGTAAATCCAGATTGCAGATTGGGGAATTAAAATTCTTTGAGCTGTGCTCTATCAGGCACTTTTCCAGATGCTTTATGTAATCTGTGGGATAATCATTGTCATTCCATTTTTTTTAGATGAGGAATCTGAAGCTCATGTAAGTAACTTCTTGTTGAACAGCCAGGTAGAAGAGGGAGCAGAATTGGAATGTGGGTCTCTTCTAAAATCTACGCTCTTTCCATTACAGAATTCCACCTGGGATGGGAGTCAAGGTGGAAGAGTGTTGTATAAAGGTATTGTTGTCTAAGCATCACTAGCTGGGAGGTTCTAGATGAGTTCACATTTGTATAGTCAAGATTTCACTAGCTCAAAGTCCCTTCAACTCATTGAAGAATTCTGATTTTCACCCAGAGAATCCATCTACACTGCTATCTGCACTGGCCTCTTCCCCCTGGGAAAACTCTCCCTCATTGACCTTGACTGCTCCATGCAGACCCCCAGTTCCTCCCTCCACCCCACCATGATTCTCTCAGTCCAGACAGTTTAGCAGTCGCTCTCACTGTCAGAAGCCACCAGGCAGGGAAAATCGGTGACATCGTAGGATTGATTGACTCGCTGGAATATTTCTCAGGGGCTGTGTGAGAAGGGGAGGTGAGCCAGAGCTCTGAACCTGGCTCTTACACAGAGGCAGGTGTTGGTTTAGTGCGAGGAGGCAGACAAGAAGCATGATAATTGCCAATTGTAAATGCTGTGAAGAAAATAAACAGAACCCTGTGATAGGAAATAATGACAGGCAATGGGAGGGGTGAGGGCTTCTCAGAGGACAGCCATTTCTTTTCACAAGGCCAGCTTGTTAAAATTTGTTAATTACTTTATTTATGTATTTATTTGGCTGCCTCAGCCCTCAGTTGTGGCACACAGGATGTTGTTGTTGTTGCTGCGGGGCACGGACTCTGGTCGCAGCACACAGGCTCTGGAGCTCTTGGGCTTCGGTAGCTGTGGCACGCAGGTGTAGTTGCTTCACGCAGGTGTGTGGGATCTTAGTTCCCCGACTAAGGATCAAACCTGAGTCCCCTGCATTGCAAGGCGGATTCTTTACCACTGGACCACCAGGGAAGTCCCCAGCTTTTTTTTTTTTTAACGGAGCAGTCATTCACATGCCTTCCCTAGAGACATCATTGCCCTCTGAATTCCATGCATGGCACAGAATCCCAACAGCCTCCATCTGTCCAGATCAGTGGTTCTGAAACTTGGCTCAGTTATCAGAATCACTGAGAGAGCTTTCATAAATACAGATTACTTGGGCTCTGCCTTTAGAGACTAGAATTAGTTGGTTTGGGATGGGTCTCAGGCGTGAAGTTTGAAGTCCATTGCCCGACTCAAGATCACAGCCTGGGTGCCTCAAGAAAGTCACAGTGGCTCCTGATTTTAAGATGTGTGGGTCTCATACTTAGGGCAGTGCCTCTCAACCTTTAATGGGCATATGAATCAGCTGGGGAGCTTGTCAAACTGCAGTTCTGTGTGGTTGCCACTGGCTGGCGAGGGGGACAGGGAGGAAATGCAGAGTTGTCTTAATGGGTACAGAGTTTCAGTTTTGCGAGATGGAAAGACTTCTGGAGATTGGTCACACAACAATGTGAATAGACTTAACACTCCTGAACTGTACACTTAAAGACAGTTAAGATGGCAGATTCTGTGTTATGCCTATTTTAGTGCAGTTATTTAAAAGTGCAGATTCAGTAGGTCTGGGCAAGGCCTGAGTGTCTGCATTTCTTACAAGCTCTCAGGTGAGGCACTTGCAGAAGCAAGGGCCAGGATTACCTGGGAGGACCTGACTCAGTGTAGGCTCTTCATTCCCATCTCAGAGATCGTGATTCAGAGCGTCGGAGATGGGGCGTAGGTGTAGCTGCTCTGAACACCCACTTTGAGAAATAACCTTCTATGGGCTTCACTTCCAAAGGTGAGATAGAGTGTTTATAGGTACAAAACTGATTCTGGCACTTTATGTCTGAAATAAAATATTCTGAGTATTTCACAGCTTTATAAAGTGCAGTGGTTTCCATAGTTAAGCAGGCTAGGAATGGAAGAAATCTTCAGCTGCAAGACCCTCCAGAATCTAGGGTCAGGGGCAGGTTGTGGGTTGATGATTTTCCTGGAGCTCCTGGAAAGTGTGTCGCCCCAGCTGATCAAACCTCAGGACCCCACAGTGTGCCGTACATAACTGGTATCCACTAGGCCTCCCGTCCTACCACCAAACCACTCTCACATTTTATGGGTGAATAAATAGACTCTTTAATTTGAGTAACGCACCCAAGTCATAGAGCCAGGATGTGACAGAGCCAGGATTTGAAATGAGCTTTGCCTGGCAAGGATGCCCAGATTCTTTACACCATGGAGAATGGCTTTGCACAGGCCAGGAATTTGGGCCAAAAGTGGATTGCAGTGCACAAGCGCTAATTAGCATTAGAGCTGTAACCTATATGCCTGGAGAGTCCTCCATTCAAAGTACGCTTCTCCATGTGGTGATCATTTTGTATTGTACAAAAATATCAAGTCATTCTGTTGTACACCTGAAACTAATATAATATTGTGAGTCATTTATATTTCAATAAACAAAAGACAAAATGAAGCTAATGTAACACTGTAAGTCAGTTATACTTCAATAAGCAAACAATGAAGTATTCTCACCGCCTCCAGCATGTGGCTTTCCACAGCAAAATTTCTATTTAGAATAATTTGCACTGAAGGGTAAATAAGGCTTAGCTTTCCCAGCAAGTAATGAAGTTTGTTAAAAGAGTAATTTGTTAACCTAAATAGGCCCTTAGTTGATAGAAAGTGTAAGAGAGGACTTCCCTGGTGGTACAGTGGATAGGAGTCCACCTGCCAGTGCAGGAGACGTGAGTTTGATCCCCGATCTGGGAAGATCCCACATACCTCAGAGCAACTAAGCCCCTGCACCGCAACTATTGAGCTTCTGCTCTAGAACCCGAGAGCCACAGGCACGGAAGCCCGTGTGCCCTAGAGCGCGTGCTACAAGGCAAGAGAAGCCATGCAATGAGAAGCCCCTGCACTGCCACAAGCGTGGCCCTCGCTCACTGCAACTAGAGAAAGCCCACGTACGGCCATGACAATCCAGCACACCCCCCCAAAAAAGGTTGTAAGAGAAATTCTTGGGAGAGTGAACTGGGGGTTGGATGTGGAGGGCCTTTCCTCTTAGATAAGATCTTTAAAACTAAGAGAGACGCTATGTCATCTGGTCCCATTTTCCTTTGTTTAAAGATGAGATTCCATAAAGCAAATTGAAGTTTGAACATGGTTTCATCTAGATTCTCCCAGGGCAGTTTACACAACTTTTTTCATCTAAAGCTCTTCCTCCCCTCCCCCTGTTCTAAATAGGAATTGCAGATGAGATGATTAGAACGCAGGTCTAAGTATGGACTGAGCACCTGTTTGCCAGATTCTGTGCTGGAAATACAGACATCAAAATGAAATGAGTGGTTCCAAGAAACTCACGCTGTCCTGTGTAGATAGTGTTGTCTTGGGCGCTAAGGCAGTTCGAAGGAGGAAGTGACACAACACTGGAAGAGACACTCTAGCTGGATGTTGAATGGTGACAGGCTTACCAGTTTACCAGGCTAGCAAGCAGGGGCAAGAACCTTCCAGGCAGAGAGCCAGGGAAAGGCACCTGAAAGCCAACAGCAGATGGTTCCTCCTGGAGCTGAGGAGGGTGTAAAGAGCAGCATGGTGTTCAACCAGGTGGCAGGGCTAGTGAAGTTTTAGGGAGAAATGAAAGTGTGACTCTAACAGGCATTTGCAGAGGTATGCAGCCTGGGTGAGCCGGAGGCCTCTGGGGTGACCACACAGTCCTGCAGAGTGCATGTCCTAAGAAGGCTGAGTGCCAAAGAATTGATGCTTTCCAGTTGTGGTGTGGAGATGACTTACAAGAGTCCCTTGGACTGCAGGGAGATCAAACCAGTCAATCCTAAGGAAATTCAACCCCAAATATTCATTGGAAGGACTAATGCAGAAGCTGAAGCTCCTATACTTTGGCCATCTGATGTGAAGAACTGACTCATTGGAAAAGACCCTGATGCTGGGAAAGACTGAGGGCAGAAGGAGAAGGGAGCAACAGAGGATGAGATGGTTAGATACCATCGCCAATTCAGTGGACGTGAATTTGAGCAAACCGGGAGATAGTGGAGGCCAGGAAAGCAGGCATGAGGCAGTCCATGGGGTTGCAAAGAGTGGGACACGACTTAGCAACTGAGCAACAGTGACAGCAACCTCCCTAGATAACTGTACTGGCCATTTCTGTAAGAGCTAACAGTGACTGCCGGGCAGGGGTTACCGTAGCACTGAGTACATGCAGCACCTTGGCAGTACCTGTCCACCCCTGAACAGGCATTAAGTTTCTCCACCACTTCTTGCATCCTCCTCTCAGCCACACAAACTGTCTGGGCAGCACTGGACGAGCTTTGCAGGTTTTCTGGCAATCTGTCTGTGACACTGAGGTCAGGATGGCCTGATTCCTATTTGCCCAAACATAGGAGAACACTGTTTTTTTTCCAACCTGTTTTTAAATTACTGATACTAGAGAAGTAGATGGAGAAGGCAATGGCACCCCACTCCAGTACTCTTGCCTGGAAAATCCCAAGGATGGAGGAGCCTGGTAGGCTGCAGTCCATGGGGTTGCTAAGAGTCAGGCATGACTGAGCAACTTCACTTTCACGCATTGGAGAAGGAAATGGCAACCCAATCCAGTGTTCTTGCCTGGAGAATCCCAGGGACGGCGGAGCCTGCTGGGCTGCCATCTATAGGGTCGCACAGAGTCAGACACGACTGAAGGGACTTAGCAGCAGCAGCAGCAGAGAAGTAGGAAGGTCTACCAACACACACACACAGACACACACACACACACACACACACACACATGCAATGAACAACAACAGCACAACATTTAGAAAAAGACTTTCTATATTATTTGTCTCTCTAAATGACCTTTGCTGCATATAGAAAGACTGAGTGTTAGGTTCAACTTTGTAGCTGAAGAAACTGAAGCTCAAATAGTAACTCGGTTATTGTAGCTGTTTAGTGGGAAAGCTGAAACCAGGGGCATCTCTTAGCCTGCACTTTTTCATTATACCTCCTCCTAATTCCCCCTCAGGCCATTTATAAAAGAACTATCTGGGACCTTCCCTGGCAGTCCAGTGGTTAAGACTCTGAGCTTCTATTGCAGGGGTTCCATCCTTGGTCAGGAAATAAGATCTTGCATCCCATATGGCAAGGTCAAAATTTTTTTGAAAAATAAAAAAGAAATATCTGGAGAGGCAAAATGATCCATGTGGAGTTCATCATTCAACAATCAACCACACTAGTCCCTTCATTAGTGATATAAGTAAAATTCCCCTGAAACATCTTACAGGTAAAGTTTCTACTGAAACATATTTCTTTAGTCAGATATTTCTTCTTTGATTTCTTCAGCCATCCCTAAAGAAATGACCTGGAGGAAAGCAAAATTTCAATTTTTTAAAAAAAGGAATCTTTTAGAGAGAACTCCTGCCATTCTGAGCATTTAAGCCTCCAAAACCAATTTCATAATTGATATTGTGAGCATATAGAGCTCAGGAGCCTTGGAATCTGCATATGCCTTACAAACATTAAGATAGTATTTCCGGAAAACTGAACCAGATCATGAGGAATATATTGTACTTTATATACATGTGGCACAAAATTAATGTCCCTGGCTTAACCTAAAAAATCTGTGTTGCAAACAGTCCTTTTACCAAAATTACTTTGCTCTGAATCTAATCCAACTGAGAAGATGATGCCTGAAGCCTCAAATGGGAAGACATTTACTCTCTGAAAACCAGGTCTCACATAAATAGAGGATGCTAAAACTGGAAAAGAAGGTTAACAGGTCAGGGTCTTTGCATTTCAAAAAAGAGGATTTTTAGCCAGTGGGAGACATGTTCCAGGATCAGAGAAAATCTAACCATTTGCCTTTCAAAAATTATGATATGTTTTTTGTAGATCCTGATTTTATGCCATCACCAGGATTAGATTTCATTTTTAATTTGTCTGAATTGTGGTTTATCATAATTAAGTTTTGGATGAGGTAGGGGTGTTGTACTAAGATGTACATCATCTAAAGAAGAATACCCCAGCTACTATTTGGACTCAGCCGTTCTTATTCCAGGAATTCATTTAAGGAAACATTTCAGAAGGGAAAAACGCTAATCATGCAGCTGCTGCTGCTGCTGCTAAGTCGCTTCAGTCGTGTCCGACTCTGTGCGACCCCATAGACAGGAGCCCAACAGGCTCCCCTGTCCCTGGGATTCTCCAGGCAAGAACACTGGAGTGGGTTGCCATTTCCTTCTCCATTGTGTGAAAGCGAAAAGTGAAAGTGAAGTCGCTCAGTCGCATCCGACTTCTAGCGACCCCATGGACTGCAGCCTACCAGGCTCCTCCATCCATGGGATTTTCTAGGCAAGAGTACTGGAGTGGCTTGCTATTGCCTTCTCCGAATCCGAATCATGCAGAGATGTGTGCAATCAGCTTTTTTTATGATAGCAAAAAGCAGGAATAAGCAACAATTAGACAGTGTTTAAATAAACAGTGATAGCAATTCAATTTGAATATTTTGTAACCATTGAAAATGATGCATAAAAAGCATGTAAGAAGCAATCACATGTGAATATTATATCATAATCTTACACTTTAGCATTTACAAATTGTGTTTATGTTACATTATCTCACTTGTGCTTCATAATAACCTTGTGAAATTGAGGCAGTTCTCCCTGTTTGCTGATAGGAAAACAGACTAGTGGAGCTGACGTGGTTTGTCTGGGATCACTCATGAAATATTCTACACATTTGACCACAGGATTTAATAAACATAGGCTTATAGATCAAGATTGGAAAGACCAGATAACAAGTTGCAAATAGTTGTGCTGTTAAAGTGTTTTTCTTCTGTGGGTATATGCATGTGTTGGCGGGGTATGTCTTTTCATGTTTTGTCTTTTTGGTAAAACTACTTTTACCACTGAATACTTCTAAGATGATTTATTCTGATCATTGACACTAAGTTCTTTGGCTTTCTTATTAGACATCAGAATCTTGAGATTACCAATGACAGATTCTCTTTGCTTTTTGCACATACACACTAAATCATGTTTATGGGCTGTATTCTCATACAGACAAGAAGATTCTCTGGGATGGCCAAACACGTGGCTTTTGCATCTTGCTTACCTCTTATGTTCCCAGCTCCAATACTGCCAAGGCCACCGGGGAGCCCAGTTCCACTGACTCTTGCTTGAGACATTTTCTTATATACCCACTAAAGTAGTTCCTCTGTGAAAATCAAGTCCTTGAGTCCTTTGGGGTTGCAAGGTTTCAGAGCTGATTTCTGGAAAGGTGTCCGGTAGTAGTCAGAGTGATTTAGTGGTTACATGTGGTCAAGCTTTCAGCTTGTGTTCCTGTTTTAATATTACAAATCCCTCCTCCCCAATATTTTGTTCCCTCTGTTTCTCTTTGTTCTCTTTGAGTCTCAGTGTCTTTTCTAATATCTAAGCATTTTCCACTGGGAATGTTCATTCTGATTCAAACATCTCCGAAGCTGGAACAAGTCACACACAAGACAGGATCAGTGTTCTCCTTGTCAACACAGAAACAGATATTTACTTCTGTGGAGATCATCCTTTTTCTGGTTCATCAGGAAGAATTTCTGTTGAAGTCTTCTTTAAAGTGTTACTGCCTGGCTGCAACTTGATTGTAAACACAAATATGATCAGAGCAACTGAAATCCCCAAGTAGTTTTCAGTTACCAGTGGGCATTCAGGGCATATGATTTGTATGGTGTGTGTGTGTATGTGTGTGTGTGTGTTTAAATTCTCAGGTCTGATGGACTGAGCATACTTTGAAAGATCCCAGTTTGAAAAACATTGCTGTAAACCTACAGCCTTTGGGCCACAGCCTCCTCTCTCTCCTCCCTTTCAGAATCAAGCTTTCTGAAAGAACTGTCCACACACATCATCTCCGCATCTTTCTCTGAAGCATTCTGGCATCAACCCTGCCCACTCCACTGACTCTGTCCTTCCAACAACTCCTTTGGAGAAATCGATGGCATATCCCTTAAGTTGTCACATACGCTGTCCCTGGGTCATCCACCCATAATGACAGATGGAAATTGATGTTAATAACTTACCCTTCACAGGGTGACAGCTCTGAGATGCATAATCTTCACTATTTCTAAAATTTCTCCTTGTTTTTTCCTGAGAGATTAAATTTCAATTGCCCACAGTGTGATTTGCTTGACAGTATACCGTCTTGTTTGTTTGCTTCTCTTCCTCATTTCCTTACCACTGTTTCTTGGGATTACTCCCCTAAATAAATGACTCGCATTCAAGCCCTTGTTTCAAGATCTACTTTTGGACAATCCCCGGGTAGGACTCCATATTTCTTCTGGGAAGTAGTTACTTTGCAATGTGGAAATGTGGGGCTATTTGTCTTCCCATTGGATGAACCCAAGCAGAAGGCAGGAAACCCGGGTGACATGGTGTGTATACAAGCTGTGTATATGAGGCATGGCTTCTAAGAGGACAAAGCAGCACAGAGGAGGTTGGGGGAGTGCTTCTGGAGGAAATGGGGTTCAACAAATAGAACATAATCAGCCCAGCACCATTAGAGGCAGACAGGCTAGCCTACCATGCTTCTTACATGGAATTCTCTGTGGCCATTGGATTATGTTGGGTCCTGTTGAAAAAGACTCTGATGCTGGGAGGGATTGGGGGCAGGAGGAGAAGGGGACGACAGAGGATGAGATGGCTGGATGGCATCACTGACTCGATGGACGTGAGTCTGAGTGAACTCCAGGAGTTGGTGATGGACAGGGAGGCCTGGCATGCTGCGATTCATGGGGTCGCAAAGAGTTGGACACGACTAAGTGACTGAACTGAACTGAGGACTTATTAGGCCTACATGTGTTTTCTGATTTTTCTATAATATTGAATAGATGCACTTTACTTTTGCAAGAGGGATAAAGATTAAAGATAATATATATCAAAAGATGAAAATTATGCTTTTAAATAAAGTGATTCTTCTTTATAAAAAGTACATATCATAAACATGTGACTCAAAAGAGCCTAACACTCTAGTCTTCATTTGGGGTCCATTGTGATTAACCTGGGTCTCTATAATTAGCATGTATGTATCTCTGTGTGATAGTATCTGTGTGATAGTATCTCAGTGTTTCTGTTTAGGCCCAGATGAGAAAACAAGCAAATCTAGTGATATTGTCATTACATTGCTGAACAGGATCATTTACAAAAGCCATGTAGAATTTACAAAAGTTCTGCTTAGACAAAGCAATAGCAAAATACAATTTTAAGCCTAGTTCAGTTTTAAATATATTTTATTTAACTCTTCAGGATAGACAAATTTGAATGTCTGGCCATTGAAGGAAAAAGACCAAGGAGGAAACAACACAAAGGATATTTGTTAGAATACATATTGTTAATCCCTTCCCTCCTCAAAACAGTCATTCTTTCACTTAAAAAAAAAATTATTGTTCATCTGGATACCAGAATTCCCAGCAAAAATCAAGCAGGATCTTGTTCTTTCCATAGCGTGGTCCCTCTGTTCATTACAATCTCCACAGAAGATTTTTCTCTCCCTGTAGTTATCCACTGGTGCACAAGGAAAAATCAGAATACTGTTAACATTTGGTCTAGACCAAATAAATGCTTTGGAATTTTTAAAAATTGTGGTGCTGCTGCTGCTGCTAAGTTGCTTCAGTCGTGTCTGACTCTGTGCGACCCCACAGATGGCAGCCCATTGGGCTCCCCCATCCCTGGGATTCTCCAGGCAAGAACACTGGAGTGGGTTGCCATTTCCTTCTCCAACGCGTGAAAGGGAAAAGTGAAAGTGAAGTCACTCAGTCGTGTCTGACTCAGTGACCCCATGGACTGCAGCCTACCAGGCTCCTCCATCCATGGGAGTTTCCAGGCAAGAGTACTGGAGTGGGGTGCCATTGCCTTCTCCGAAAAATTGTGGTAAAATATATATAAGTGAAATTTACCACTTTAGATTCAGCTGTACAGTTGATTAGCGTAAACTACATATACAGAGTTGTGCAGCCATCTCCACTGTCCATCTCCAGAACTTTCTCATCTTCTCCAACTGAAACTCTGAACCCAACAAACAATAACTCCATCATTCCCTGCCCCTACTCTCACTCCGGTCCCTGGAAACCACCACTCTACTTTCCATTTCTATGAATTTGATGATTCTACATACCCCATACAAGAGAAATCATACAATATTCATGCTTTCGTTCCTGGGTTATTTCACTTAGCATCATGTCTTCAAGGTTCATTCACATTGGCACTTGTCAGAATTTCCTTCCTTTTTAGGGATGAATACTATTCTGTTTTTTAATACAAGCCACATTTTGTTTATCCATTTATCTGTTGATAGACCCAGGTTTCCCACCTTGTGGTTATTTTTAATAATTCTGCTTTGAACTTTATCATGTACAGATATCTATTGTGTATACAAATATCCAAGTCCCTACAAATTTGATATTTAATAGATTCCTAACCCATTCAGCACGTGATGTGTATTCAAACCATATCAAGAGGCTTTTCTTTCAAGAGATTAAAGAGCATCAGAGAATTTACCAAGAATTCATACATTTGAAATATTTACCTAATTTTGAAATGTAGATAGAAAATAGGTGTAAACAAGGAGAGAGGCTTAAACCAAAGGAAATAAAAGTGCAGCTTAATGACTAGATATAAATATCAAATATCATAACCACTGTAATACATCCTGCATTTATACATCTCCTTTTATAGATATTTGTCTTAGTTTCCTGAAACTGAACATAAAGACATGAAAACGTGGGGGGCTAAATTGATTACAGTGCTCTTGTGTATGTATGCATGCTCAGTTGTGTCTGACCTTTTGTGACCTAGTGGACTGTAGCCCACCAGGCTTCTCTGTCCATGGGATTTTCCAGGTAAGAATACTAGAGTGGATTGCCATTTCCTCCTCCAGGGGATCTTCCTAGCCCAGGGACTGAACCAGTGTCTCCTGCGTCTCCTGCATGGAGAGGTGAACTCCTTGTCACTGTGCCACCTGGGAAGTGCCTAGAGCGCTCTTAGAATGATACTTAACTCGAGTGAAAATTACTTACCACTGATTTAAACTCTTCAAACTTACTTCTGTGGGAAGTAAGTGGACTTAAAAAAAAAATCAATTTCCAAACTCAGTTGCTATCCCTTGCATCTGAGAATTTTGAGAGAGATTTTGTCTTGGCTTCAAATACCATCAAACTTTCCCCTCACAACCTAAGTGTTTGCTGTAAACACCTTAAGTACATTCTCCTGTCACAGGGAGAGACAAATAAAACAGATGGTCCGTTGCACATCAGCCCAAATAGTGATTCTTATTTTGAAACCTATGCAGAAGAGATGTTTAGTGGAGCGAGTATGTAGCTCAAGCAAGCTTTTAACTGTAAGCCTCTGGCACTAGTCCTTGCAGCCCCAAGCTCGGACTGTTGCTAGGTAACCGTTTTGAAATGGACACCTAGCGACTATTAACTGCCATCCTTCCTTTCTGCCCCATTATTCTATAAACAGACTTGTAATTGCTAAATCCAGTGTAACATCAGAAGTCCAGGGCAAGAGCTAGGGGGAGAAAGAAAAAGATTTTAGACTGTATGCCTATTTATGGAAATACTTGAAAAACGTATGTCAATCATGAATGACAATTTTCTTATTATTTCTACTGTTTTAGACCACAAACTTACCACTTTCCAAACCAATGTGTTAGTGTTTCAGTTTTGTGTTGCTTTGCATTTTGATTTATTTTAAATTTATTTTTGCCTTTTATTTGCTTCAAAATCTTTTTTCCAGTTTTATTGAAGTATAATAAAAATTGCATAGTTAAGGTGCATAATGTGATGACTTCATATTAATGTATGTTGTAAAATGATGATCATCATAGTCAAGTTGATTAGCATTCATTACCTCACATGGTTACCTTTTTTTAAAATTTCTTCCCCTCTTCCCACCTCCACTCTGGCAACCACCTGTTTGTTCTCTGTACCTGTTTCTGTTTAGTTATGTTTGTTGATTTGTCTTGTTTTTTAGATTATACTTGTATGTGAAATCATGTGGTATTTGTTTTTCTCTGTCTGACTTACTTTATTCAGTTTAATACCCTCTAGACTGTGTGGATCACAATAAACTGTGGAAAATTCTGAAAGAGATGGGGATACCAGACCACCTAACCTACCTCTTGAGAAATCTGTATGCAGGTCAGGAAGCAACAGTTCGAACTGGACATGGAACAACAGACTGGTTCCAAATAGGAAAATGAGTACGTCAAGGCTGTATATTGTCACCCTGCTTATTTAACTTATATGCAGAGTACATC
This sequence comes from Cephalophus harveyi, assembly GCA_006410635.1. NCBI lineage: Eukaryota > Metazoa > Chordata > Mammalia > Artiodactyla > Bovidae > Cephalophus > Cephalophus harveyi. The sequence goes on from SJYT01008763.1 coordinate 58,158, forward strand.
ATGAGAAATCCTGGACTAGAAGAAACACAAGCTGGAATCAAGATTGCCGGGAGAAATATCAATAACCTCAGATGTGCAGATGACACCACCTTTATGGCAGAAAGTGAAAAGGAGCTAAAAAGCCTCTTGATGAAAGTGAAAGAGGAGAGCAAAAAAGTTGGCTTAAAGCTCAACATTCAGAAAACGAAGATCATGGCATCTGGTCCCATCACTTCATGGGAAATAGATGGGGAAACAGTGGAAACAGTGTCAGACTTTATTGTTTTGGGCTCCAAAATCACTGCAGATGGTGACTGCAGCCATGAAATTAAAAGACGCTTACTCCTTGGAAGAAAAGTTATGTCCAACCTAGATAGCATTTTCAAAAGCAGAGACATTACTTTGCCGAAGATGTGTATAAGAGACAGGCCTTTGACTGTGTGGATCACAATAAACCGTGGAAAATTCTGAAAGAGATGGGAATACCAGACCACCTAACCTGCCTCTTGAGAAATCTGTATGCAGGTCAGGAAGCAACAGTTAGAACTGGACATGGAACAACAGACTCGTCCCAAATAGGAAAAGGAGTCCGTCAAGGCTGTATATCGTCACCCTGCTTATTTAACTACTATGCAGAGTACATCATGAGAAATGCTGGGCTAGATGAAGCACAAGCTGGAATCAAGATTGCCGGGAGAAATATCAATAACCTCAGATTTGCAGATGATACTACCCTATGGCAGAAAGTGAAGAAGAACTAAAGAGCCTCTTGATGAAAGTGAAGGAAGAGAGTGAAAAAGTTGGCTTAAAGCTCAACATTCAGAAAACGAAGATCATGGCATCTGGTCCCATCGCTTAATGGCAAATAGATGGGGAAACAGTGGAAACAGTGCCAGACTTTATTTTGGGGGGCTCCAAAATCACTGCAGATGGTGACTGCAGCCATGAAATTAAAAGACGTTTACTCCTTGGAAGAAAAGTTATGACCAACCTAGATAGCATATTCAAAAGCAGAGACACTACTTTGCCAACAAAGGTCCATCTAGTCAAGGCTATAGTTTTTCCAGTAGTCATGTATGGATGTGAGAGTTGGACTGTGAAGAAAGCTGAGCACCGAAGAATTGATGCTTTTGAGCTGTGGTGTTGGAGAAGACTCTTGAGAGTCCCTTGGACTGCAAGGAGATCCAACCAGTCCATTCTAAAGGAGATCAGTCCTGGGTGTTCTTTGGAAGGAATGATGCTAAAGCTGAAACTCCAATACTTTGGCCACCTCATGTGAAGAGTAGACTCATTGGAAAACACTCTGATGCTGGGAGGGATTGGGGGCAGGAGGAGAAGGAAACGACCGAGGATGAGATGGCTGGATGGCATCACCAACTCGATGGACATGAGTTTGAATGAACTCCAGGAGTTGGTGATGGACAGGGAGGCCTGGTGTGCTGCAATTCATGGGGTCGCAAAGAGTCGGACATGACTGAGCGACTGAACTGAACTGATGATTTAAAAGTTATAAAAATTATTCCCAAGTACTGGCACAGTTGTGCTTCCCTGGTGGCTAGTGGTAAAGAATCCGCCTACTAATGCAAGAGATGAGGGTCAGGAAAATCACATGAAGGAGGGCACAGCACCCTACTCCAGTATTCTTGCCTGGAAAATCCCATAGAGCCTGGTGTCCTACAGTCCATGGGGCCACAAGAGTCAGACTCTTAGCAACTAAACTACAATTGGCATGGTTACCCTTTTAAAATTTTTTTCACAAGAGTTTTTATTACTATATTTAAATTTCATCAGGTCAAAGTATGACACACTCTATTATCTTGCACAAAACTCCATACATAAATTAAATACATAGTTCTCAAAGCTCAGATAATGCCCAGAGCACGATCATATACCATACAATTTAAATAGCAGCTACTGTAAAGCAGTCTAGCTTTAAATTCACACAGATTTTTCTATTCAAAAAGGAATTTCAATCAATATCACTTATAGAGAATGTTTTCTTTTTCAAATTTGTTATTTGGAATAATTGCTAACATTTATTGAGTGTTTTCATGCGCCAGGTACTTTTCTAAACCCTTTAACAATCCTATGAGGTGAGTTATTATATTCCCAGCTGACAGATGGAAAGACAAAGAAATCAAGTAACTTGCCACAGTCATGCAGTTAAAGATGCAAAAGCCAGAATTTAAATGCAGAGAGTCTTAACACCAGAGTAGGTGCTCTTACCTCCTTGTTTCACGCCGCTTTTCAGCAGGCATCAATCTCAAGACAAAATAAGCCTGACTAAATTTGACTCCTCTTAAAAGAGAAATGCTATAAATTCCAAAAAAACATTCAAGTCTATCTAGATGAGAAAAAACTGGAGATACCAAGGGAACATTTCACATAAGGATGGGCATGATAAAGGACAGAAACAGCAAGGACCTAACAGAAATAGAAAAGATTAAGAGGTGGTGGCAAGAAAACACAGAAGAACTATACAAAAAAGGTCTTAATGATCCTGGATAACCACAATGGTGTGTTAACTCACCTAGAGCCTGACATCCTGGAGTGTGAAGTCATGTGGACCTTAGGAAGCCCTAGGAAGCATTACTACAAACAAAGCTAGAGGAGGTGATGGAATTCCAGCTGAGCTATTTCAAATCCTTAAAAATGATGCTTTTACAGTGCTGCACTCAATATGTCAGCAAATTTGGAAAACTCAGCAGTGGCCAAGGGACTGGAAAAGGTCAGTTTTCATTCTAATCCTAAAGAAGGGCAATGCCAAAGAATGTTCAAACTACCATACAATTGCACTCATGTCACATGCTAGTAAGATGATGTCAAAATCCTTCGAGCTAAGTTTCAACAGTACATGAAGGCAGAGGAACAAGAGATCAAGTTGCCAACTTTCACTGGATCACAGAGAAAGCAAGGGAATTCCAGAAAAACATCTACTTCTGTATCACTGACTACGCTAAAGCCTTTGAGTGGATCACAACAAACTGTGGGAAATTCTGGAACACGAGCCCACCTTACCTTGTCTCCTGAGAAACCTGTAGGTGGGTCAAGAAGCAACAATCAGAACAAGACATGGAACAAAGGACAGGTTCAAAATTGGGAAAGGAGTACAACAAGGCTGTATATTGTCACCCTGCTTATTTAAATTTTATGGAGAGTACATCATAGGAAATGCAAGGTTTGGTGAATACCAAGCTGGAATCAAGATTACCTGGAGAAATATCAACAATCTCAGATATGCAGATGATATCACTCTAATGGCAAAAAGTGAAAGGGAACTAAAAATTCTCTTAATGAGGGTGAAACAGCAGAGTGAAAAAAGCTGGCTTAAAACTCAACATTCAAAAAACTAAGATCATGGTATCTAGTCCCATCAATTCATGGCAAATAGAAGGGTAAAAAGTGAAAGCAGTGACAGATTTCTTGGACTCCAAAACCATTGCGGATGGTGACTACAAACATGAAATTAAAAGACACTTGCTCTTTAGACGAAGTGTATTAAACGTAGACAGTGTATTAAAAAGCAGAGACATCACTTGGCCAACAAAAGTCCGTTTAGTGAAAACTATGTACGGATGTGAGAGTTGGACCATAAAGAAGGCTGAGCACCAAAAAATTGGTTTTCGAACTGTGGTGCTAGAGAAGACTTTGGGAGTCCCTTGGACTGCAGGGAGATCAAAAGGGTCAACCCTAAAGCAAATCAACCCTGAATATTCGTTGGAAAAACTGATACTGAAACTGAAGCTCCAATATTTTGGCCACCTGATGCAAAGAGCCAACTCAACGGAAAAGACCCCAATGCTGGGAAAGACTGAAGGCCAAAGGAGAAGGGGGTGGCAGAAGATGAGATGGTTAGATAGCATCACTGACACAATGGACATGAATCTGAGCAAACTCCAGGAGACAGTGAAGGGCAGAGGAGCCTGGCATGCTGTAGTCCACGGGATGGCAGAGTCAGACACGGCTTAGCAACTGAACAACAACAAAAGTGAGAGAAAGACTACTAGCTTAAAGGATTGGTTTTGAGAAAACATTTCCCTTAAGCATTTAATACTACAGTAATGTGAAATAGCCCAATCCATGCATTAACGATTAGAAAATGATTTACATCTATTTTATTTCTCACTCCATACTCAACAATGAGTATTTTTGCCCTGCCTCATAATTAAAGAGGTTAAAAATATATCTTGATTCAATATTTTACTGTCCTAACATTCTTCCTTCCAACTATAAGGAAAGAGTTCCTTTTACTTGCTTTCTAAAGTCAATCCATCAACTGATATTCTCGATCTCCATAGTCCTTCACATCCCTCTTTAGGCACAATCTTCCATGTTTATTTCAAACGTCTATCATCTCTTATCTCTACTCCACAGGATACTTTTCTTCCACTGCTGAGCATATTCTCATATTCCTAACACTAAAAATTTGTTTAAAACCTATTCATCTCATTCCTTTTGAGACCAATTTCCTGGAAATGTGGTATACAACTATTGCCTCCATTTACTAATAAATATTTTATTAGATATCTTTAGCAATCTCTCATGTATCTATCACTATAAAGACACTGCAATTTGAAGATTACCACTGCCCTCTGAAGACTGTCAACAATGTTTTTGTGAAAATCATGGACAATTTTTGGGTCATCAAGTTTGCTCATCCTTATTCCTCTAAACTTTCTGCTATCTTGTTCTTTTCAAACACTCAACTATTTCTCCTCCTTGTTTCTTATAGTTTCTTCTGATTCATTTGCTGATTCCTTTGCTTCCTCCAGTTGCAACAGCTGGTATCTCCCCAAACTCTGAAATCACCTGTTTTCCGTAAGGAAACATTCATTCAATATATGACTCCTCCAGTCCCATACTTCTGCACCTGCATTTCCAATTTCCTGTAAAACACTGAACTTCTGTGTCCTCGAACTCATTAAGTTCAAAGCTGGTCATTATTCCACGACCAATCTTTCCTCTCCAACTACCCTGTTTCTCAGTAACAATTCCAACTCTTCCTTCTCATTTTTCTCCCCGCCCATTAAAATACACCTTAGTCATCTTTTACTCTTCACTCGTTTTACATCCAAATTACCATCAAATTCTGATATATTCCTTAAAAATATATTTATTAGCCCTCTCAAATCACCTTCACTTTCATTCTTAATTTTAGCCACTTATTTCCAACCCAAGCTCCTTTCCCCAACCCAAGACTAGTTTTTCCATAGACACCTCTCTTACCTTGTCATTACCTTGCTTGAGATCCCGTAGCAATTCCCACACATCTAAATAGATGGAGTCAGAACTCTTTTTGTCTGGGCTTCAAAGCCAGAAGGCAATGGCACCCCACTCCAGTACTCTTGCCTGGAAAATCCCATGGACGGAGCAGCCTAGAAGGCTGCAGTCCATGGGGTTGCTGAGGGTCGGACACGACTGAGCGACTTCACTTTCAAAGCACTACCTTATCTGATCATAGTATCTGACCCTATTCCGGTTCACTCTTTACTGCTTTAGTTCTTACCCCTAGATCCATGGACAAACGGTCTTTCCAAAATCTAACAGCCCTCTAAAGTTGGATGCAAAATGTTTTATGCATGTGTAATTGGTAGGAGAAGCAGATGAAGAAAGGTCTTGTTTTTCCTGTGGTTAAGTCTGTGAAGAAATGGACCCTTACTTAAATCACCTTTGTACCTTGCCACCAACACCTAAGTCCAATCGCCCCAACACCAATGTATGACCAAATCCAAGCTCGCTCTGCTCACCACAAGACAGGTCAATGATTCACAGATGAGGTGTTCAGGGAAGCCAATTATTTTCCAATAAAGAAAATAAATTTTCTTTATTTGTTTTATGACTTTACTCAGAAAGCCAGTAGACCAAGAAGATAGTAGACTAACATCTCAAAATGACCATCTTATCTAGCGCTAGATGCCAGTTCTTTTATACATCAGAGATGGGAGGAGATGAGGAAACAAAGTAAAAAGACCATTAATCTTGAAAGTATCTCCTAGAAGAACATGCCTTAGGCAGGGGATGTGCTAATTTCTTCCTTCCTGTCATCTACAGGCGAGCAGGGTTCTAAACCAATGCACTTTAATAACAGTCTGGCGGAGGTGCAGAATTCTGAGGCAGGCCACTATGTATTATAATAACAAAAGCAACTAAAAGCAAGTCAAAGAAACAGCTTCAACACGGAGTCAGAATTGGCTTTACCCTGCAACAAATGCTTAGCCCAGAGCTAAGCAGGTCCTGTGAAACTCACTTGAGCAGCCAAGTATTGTAAAGGTAGACCACACGACAGGGCAAAACACAAAGTTTACTGCTATGGCTGAACCAATAACAAAATATCTTACCAATAAAATGCCGTGATGACGCTGTCACCCATTCCCTTCACGAGTCATTCTTCAAGCCGGGATCCAAAACTCCATCGAAACAAAATCCTCGAAGTAAAAAAGCCTCCAAAATGACAGCAAAGAGAAAGTCCAGAGGAACCCCTGGCCCTCCCAAATTCCCTCAAGCTCCATCCACCCCAAGACGCTTCAAGACGGACGCAAAAGAGCCCAGCAAGAAGACCTCCGCTCCCAAAGACGCCAGCCCAGCCTGGCACCTCAAGCCGGAAGGGATCTATCCGCTGCCTCAACCACCAGCTCCGCGACCCTCGCTCATAAGGAGTCTGCTTCAACCCGCGGAGGGAAAGGGCAAGGGACAGTGTGTTCCACGTCGCCCCTCTCCACTTGAGCCCTCAGAGGCCGACGCCAGCTCGGAAATCCCGCCTTTGAGAAGCGGCAAATTGGCGTTCAGCCGCCTCGTCCGTTTAAAATCGTTTCCCGACCCGCTCTGCGGCCGGACGCAGGACGTCTCCGCGGCGCCGATTCCAAGTCTGTGAAGCTAATGAAGCAACTCCGGTCTCCATTTTAACTGTGGGCATGGGAACGACCTAACAGTTACCGTCTACTTCCCTACTCTCACTGTCTTCATTTTCCTCCCTTTTTTACCGGCGTTAAGCATTCCTTCAAATTTCCTCCCGTAGTAAAGATGGCTGCGACGACACTCTTCCTCCTCCCCCGCGCTCTGATTGGTCAACTCCTTCTACCGTAATTTTGGTTCGTCGCGGGGTGGGCTAAGGAGTACATGGCGCCCAGCGGCAAGTGTGTGTGGTTTCGGGCCCTAGAAACATTGTGGATTTGCTTGCCTACCTCCTTCTGAAGACTAGAGGTCGGCCGACAGGTTTGGGAGGTTTGAAATGCGGGGCTGATTTCTTCCCTGTTTTCCGGTTCTGCCCGCGGGAACCTTCAGGAAAGCGCGGAAAGACGGGAAGGGCGTGCGCCTGCTGACCGGCCCCTTGCTGCCTCGCCACGGTCGTGGTGTCCCGCCTTGCGCTGCTGTATAGAGTCATTCGCTTGTCGCTTCTGGCCTACCATTGTTAATAGAAGTGCAAACGGATGCATTGAGAAGAGGGAAAGGGTATTAAAAGAGCTTTACCCTACTCACCTTCCCCAAAGGCCCCAAAGACTTTGCAGATTTATCTAGTTTACCTACACGAGCACTTGAATGTTCAGCGGACAAGGGCTTCAATATTAAAGAGTGGGAACTCCTGGCGTTTTAAGGGATTTGTTACAGTTCCTAAACTGACTTTTGACCACCATCCAACACCTACAGCGTGAGATTCCTGAGCGTCTTACCATTCTGCGGCTCCAACATGTTCTGTTGGTTAAGTCGACTGTGCAGGGGATTATCCACACCCACCAGAAGGACCACCCAATTGATCTGGAGTTCTGCCTCCCGAAGTCTGGTACTGAGTTCACAGAGGAGAATTCCAGGTGAATGCAATATGGAACTTTGTCCTCTGAATAGCACTGCCTCTTGTTCTCTGCAGCCAGAGTGATTCATTCCATTTCCCCGCAAGTCTTGACAGGCTAGCTTTATGTGTAGAAGCACATTATTCACCCTCTTCCTTTTTTATTTTTTCCCCTGGAGTTTAAAAAGACCAGTAGAGTAACCACATGAATAGTCTATTCATTTAGTTGATGCCTAAATAAGAAGCCTATAATATTCTTGCATACTTGAGAATACTTTAAATAGGGTTTTCTAGTGTACAAGTGACTGTTTCACTCTGGATTCATATACTAAAACCAGTTACTGCACCAACAAACTTCTGTAATTTCCAGGACTTTTACTTCATTTGAGGAAGAATGTGCATTATTAACAGATCGGTGGAAACGCTGAGTAATCAAAAATATTTATAGTCTTGCTAAGCTAAGTCACTTCAGTCGTGTCCGACTCTGTGCGACCCCATAGAGGGCAGCCCACCAGGCTCCCCCGTCCCTGGGATTCTCCAGGCAAGAACACTGGAGTGGGTTGCCATTTCCTTCTCCAATGCAGGAAAGTGAAAGTGAAGTCGCTCAGTTGTGCCCGACCCTCAGCGACCCCATGGACTGCAGCCTTCCAGGCTCCTCCGTCCATGGGATTTTCCAGGCAAGAGTACTGGAGTGGGCTGCCATTATAGTCTTAAGAGGAGGCAAAATTTTACATTGACAGTTATTCACTTGGATTTTGACACGTTTGCAGGCAATTTTAATAGTGGTTGATTACATTCTTCAACGTTAGATTTTATCCATTGACATGAAATACCAAAGATGATATGATTTGAGAGTCTGTTCTCAGAAATTTGCAAATGATATATTTTTAATCTTGCCTTTTTCCTTCTCTTTTTTAAAAGAACTCAGTAGCTTTGTTGCCCGGACCAACACGTGTGGAGAGTTGCGTTCTTCTCACTTAGGCCAAGAAGTCACCTTGTGTGGATGGATTCAGTTCCGAAGGTAGATAGAGGCAAGTGGTGTAAGAACACGTGATGATGGTTTTCCCAAGGCAATTTCTTTATTAATTTTTAACCGTCAGAAAAATAAAAGCTTTGCAACTCTTGCAGGGTTCTCAGAAGTCGTTGAGTTTTCAGTTTTATTTTGTTTTGAAAGACTCAAATAGTGTCACTCAGTAAGTACCACTAACATCTGTTGAAAGGTATAATAATGAAGTGTGATCCACCAGAGGACAGAAATGTCCCTAGATTTACTAAGATTGAAGAGTTCCTAGGACCAGTAATTGGGTAAGCTGATAAGCTTCAATAGCATAATAAAGCGTATTTTATTCTAAATTTAGGTAGAGAAAAGCCTAAAAATATGAACAATGATTCATTGAGGTTGACTCCATTTTTTTGTTGTTTGGCTCTGTATTTCTAGAACATATGTGAATAGCACATTAATTCACAATGAAGCGCTCCAAAATACATAGATTGTGTGACTTTCCTAAAACATATGTCCCTATTGGGTAGATATTTGACCCATACCTTTGGTGACTTCAGTCTCCTGAAATGAAAATCTGAGGAGGCTTTTCTGTTCCTCTTCTTGATACTAAATGTGAGAAATGTAGGTTGAATGCTAAAATATTGGGATTTGGGGACCTTTTGATGGTTTATAGAGATTTAAGTTAGTATTAGACCTCTTTTAGAAGATTTTAGATTGCATCTCATATTTGGTGGTGGTGTTCAGTTGCTAAGTCGACCCCATGGACTTCAACACGCCAGACTTTCACTGTCTCCCAGGGTTTGCTCAAACACATGTCCATTGAGTTTTATATTTAGAAAAAGGTAAGATTTTATATTGCTTCATTTTAAAAAATGACCAATCAGATGTCTCTAATATCCTAAAATATTACTTTTGGATTTTAATATGTGGAAAGTTTCCAAATTTAGTTAAATTTTCTTATAAAGACTTAAGCTAATAAAATTTTTAAAATCTGCCTTTTTATTAATAAGTCATCTGGATAGTATTAGTAAGCTGTACATATAGCTAATAAAAGTTGATATTGTAAATGAAAAAAGTGTTTTTTCCTTAATAACCTGTGTAGATAGTTGCATGAATATAGATAGCTATGAAGCACAGTATTTATTATAAAAAAAGAATGTGAGAAATTGCATAGGTTTTTTGTTTAGTTTGTTTTGCCTGCTTAAATTTTGGTCTCAGAGATTTTGTCCAAATATGTTCATTTTCTTCATTAATCAGGCAAAATATCTTCCTGGTCCTAAGAGATTTCCATGGACTTGTTCAAGTTGTCATTCCCCAGGATGAGGTAATAGAAGAGTCCTCCTATTATCTGAAAGTTTCTTTGATGCGTTGAAACAAAGCATGTTGGATCAGTAAGCTTGAGGTTTTTGTTAAAACTACTGTAAACAGCATTAAAACTGATGACAAACTGGGAAAAAATATGTGTAATTCATGTTACAGACAAAGGACTAATTTCTCTAATACCTAAAGACTACTACAAATCAATAAAAACATTCTTTTAAGACCAGTGATCCAATAGAAATATGAATGCAGAATATGAACATAAAATTTATAGAAAAGAAGATATATAAATGGCTGGTTTTTATATGTCTGTAGACATATGAAAATGTGCCAACTTCACTCATAGGCAGAAAAATGTGAATTGAATTGCACAGAATTGGGGGATTCCCTGGTGGCCTAGTGGTTAGGATTGCAGGCTTTCACTGCCAGGGCCTAGGGTTGAAGAACTGAGACCCTGCAAGCCATGCAGCATGGCAAAAAAAAAAAAAAAAATTATACAGAATTGTTATTTTTGATGCATTAGGTTGACGACACACAGTGTTTGGGAAAATAAATGCTCATACATTCCAGGAGGAAGTACAAATTGGCACTAGCACTATGGAGGGCAATTGGCAATATCAGAATCATAAATGCATATATTCTTTGAACCATTCATTCCAGTCCAATCAATTACCTTAAACTTATCTTACAAACAGACTAACATAGATGCAAAATGACACAAATATAATACCAGACTATTCACCGCTGAATTGTTTTTAATTGAAAGAAAGTTGGGAATAACTTAGATGTTCTCCAATAAGAGACTGGTATAAAAATTAACGTACATCCTCACAGCAAGGAAAAGCTGGAAGAAGCTCTTTATATACTACTATGGGAAAAAATCCAAATTGTATTATTAGATATGAAAACAGGATACAGAAGAGCATGTAGAGTGATATTATCTGTACTAAAAAGAGTGTGTGTGTGTGTGTGTGTGTGTGTGTGTGTGTGTTACAAAATATACCTGAAAGGACACATAACGTTGAGTATCACTCAGGAGGGGAATTAAGGGGTGGAGGGAAAAGATAGGAGAGAGACTTTTCACTGTAGATCTGTTTGTACCCTTTGAATTTGAGCCATGTGAAGTATTACCTGCTCCAGAAATAATTACCATTAAAATTAGATAAAGAATTCTCGCCATGCTTCTTGGCCAATTGGTTTCTAATGTGGTAATATTTACAAATTTTTATATGCCTGAGAAAAATAAGATTTACTCAGCTGTTAAGATTTGAATTAAGTAAAGAGTCTTGGGTTATCTTTCAGGTATCAGAGATGAGCATAGCTAACCTAGAAGAAGTCTTTCATTGCTCCTGGATTTACTGTCCCTAAGTTTAACCCTGGAGACAGTTGCCTTTTAAGTATGTGGGGCTTGTTTGCATTAATCGTTCTTCTTATTTTCTCTTAAGGAAAAAAATTTAATTCTTAACTAATAGTTTTATATGCTCAGTTATATGGCATCAAAATGGGGATTCAATTTACCAAATTCTTTTTTTTTTTTTAACCAAATTCTTTAATAAAGTCATTAATGGCAGCCCTGGTGTTTATGGTAATTAAGCTATGAGTATTAACCTTTTTCTAAGCCATAATCTAGTTGCTGCAGAGTTCTAAGTTCATTTGTTTGTTGGAACTGTTTTTCCCTCTTACTCTGTAGTCTGCTGCTTCGGTGAAGAAGATTTTATGTGAAGCCCCCATGGAATCTGTGGTGCAGGTGTCTGGGACAGTAATTTCCCGACCTCCAGGACAGAAGAATCCAGTTAGTAATTTAGAAACTCTATTTAAATTTTACCTGTGTACATTTGCACTATCAACACATTAAAGCAACAGAGACCGTGTATCTATTAGATATCTAGCCCTAAAGCTCTGCAGGTTCTACAGATGAACCTACAGATTTAAAAATCATCACTGCGAACATAAGCACCTAAATAAATATGCATGTGAAGACATTTGTTAATGAGCTTATCAGCCACAAAGACACATAAGAACGTCAGAGTCATACACAGACATTTATGTTTTAGACTATGCACTATTAGCACCCCGTACAGTTTACATATGTAAATAAATGCTTGCGTTTCATAAATATTCATTGTGTACATGATTGATTGAATGATTTTTAAAACAGGTCTTTTCTCTCTCTCTTTAAGAAAATGCCAACAGGTGAGATTGAAATCAAAGTTAAGACAGCTAAACTTCTGAATTCCTGCAAGAAGCTGCCCTTTGAAATTAAGGACTTTATGAAGGTGCCATCCTCTGTTACTAATAAAATAGTGTCTAGAAAATGTTGGTAACCAGCAAAGTGTTTTTGGAGTTTCAAGAAAAAGTTTTCTATGAAATTAAGCATTCTATTTAGCTATGTCATGAATTATTCTTCTGGTTTTACAATTTCCTGGTAAACTGTTCTTAAATATCAATGTTTCATTAAGCTAGAATGTTTTTTCAGACAGTTGGAAACATGGTTGTCTTTAAGACTTTGGTGTCATTTTGTTGAAGTTTTTTTGTTGCTATGGTTTTATATTTTGAAAGGAAATTTATGTCTACCATTGGAATGGCCAAATGGCATATATTGAGTTTAAGCCTCTGATAATGCACATGTTAAGTTTAAGCCTCTAACAATGATAAAATGTTTATAAATCATACAAATATGATTACTTTAATTTAGAATATTCTTTGAGAAAGCTAGACAGGCCCGAATATGTAAGCCCAGCTAATTTTCAGCTTTGTGACTATTATCTACAATTGTCACAAATAATCTATAGCTACCTGTATAATACCTAATTTGTAAACTGACCTATAAAACATTTTTAAATTAATTGTATGGCCACTTTGTCTTACATTTGAGTTCCCAGTACCTAATATTCCCAGTTTCTAATATTTTAATTAGAAAAAGCAATATAATTACAGAGTTGACCTTGTTATGGGGGGGGGGGGAGGAAATATAGTTTCCCCCCAGCTATAAGCTTGTAAAAAGAGAAGTGGCAGATAGTTCTTCTATTTCTATTTTAGTATCAAAGAAATAACCTATTCTGGGGAAAGGACTTTTTTAAAAAAAGTTGTCAGCACAAGAGGGAGGCAAAGATTTACCATCTTAAAAAATAAGCAGACCTCCTCATTATCTTCCTACTGGTACAGTTGTAGCATCGTCCTCTGTTCCCTTGCATTTCTTACACTTCTCCCATTCTGGTGATAAAGTTGTGGCTGTTTTTGGCTCTGCTGTTTATTTTTTAATAATCTTTGAAATCTTTACTTTTTCTGTTTTTTCAAGATCAAACTCCAGGCTTAAAAATGAATGGATAGAGACTACCCGGTGACCTAGTGGTTAGGATTCCAGAATCCTTTCACTGCCATGGCCCAGGTTCAATCCCTGGTTGGGGAACTGAGATTTCAATAAGCCACATGGTGTGGTCAAAAGAGAAAAAAGAGAAGGAAAAATGAATGAATACAAGTTTAGAAAAGTAGATAAATTTGTCATTGAAGTGTGGTTCTCTGAAAAATGTAAAATCTGTGCTAGTAACAAGCCTAGAAATTGTGGGAATTAAGGATGCTGGTATATATACAACTGGTAGAAGCTAAAGATAGAGCTAAAGTTTTTGAAAATTCTGTGTCTAAAGTTAACATCTTTTTAATGTTTGAAACATATTTGAAATATTTTAACATTTGAAGCATATTTAAACATAAAAATCTTTAAATTTGTTTAGAAAACAGAGACTCTTCGTTTGCAGTACCGCTACTTAGATTTGCGTAGTGTCCAAATGCAGTATAACCTGCGACTGAGATCCCAGATGGTCATGAAAATGCGGGAATATCTCTGTAATCTACATGGTAAGGAAAGAAACAGTAATTTCCTTGTGTCTTATCCTAGAGCATAATTTAGTAACATAAAGCATAATTTAGTTCCCTACTGGGTCATAAATATAGACTTTTCAAAGTGATAGTGCCTGTGTACATCGGCTATATATTCCCCATCACATTGAAGGTGGACCAGCCCTTTGGTTGTTATCTGTAAGCTTTCTTAATTGTTTCTCATGCTTGTACATCATTTATTGGGAGCTCAGAAATGTCACATGAGGGACTTGCCTGGTGATGCAGTGTTAAGACTGCACTCCCAAAGCAGGGGGCCTAGGTTTGATCCCTGCTCAGGAAACTAGATCCCACATGCCCAAACTAAGACCTAAGGCAGCCATTTAAATAAAATTTAAGAAAAAAAGAAGAGGAAGAAGAAATGTCATGTGAATGAAACTAGACTCTTCAATCAGCCCTGGACTTTTTTATACTATATTTGTGTTGTATTTGCTATGCTAGCGGAACAGGAAAACCAGAACAGTTTAATACACAAGAATCCATCAACAGAATCATTTCAGGACAAGAGTACAAACTTTATGAACAGAATAGAATTTTATTAAAATCTTCAGCTTCCCTCTTGAACTGGTAGAAACCAGCATTAATGTGCTTGATAACTTATTACAGTCAAAATTACTAATTAAATGGTAGCCTCAGATTTGTTGGACAGTAGTTGGTAAATTCATATTTGGTAGATTCCCATCTATTAAATTTTGGCATTTCTCTCTTTTTTAGGTTTTGTGGATGTAGAAACACCAACATTATTCAAGAGGACTCCAGGGGTATGTATATTCCTTAAGTCAACCTACTAATAATGTCCTGCTGTTATGAAACTAGACCACTTTGCTTTTATATTCCCTTAGTTCTGTTTCTTTTATTTTACTGCCTTAGAATGGTCACATTAACTAGGTATTTTTAGAGCTGAGAAAATAATTTAGGTTATTACTTTTAGTCAGAATCTTTTAATGCTATATCATTTTCTTTCTATCGAGGTTTATAGCTACCAATCAATAATAAATTGGTTCTTTAAAACTAAATCACTTGTTCATTAAGAACTGACATTTCCAAACACTGGTATTTATACAATCCATGGACTTATGAAATTATAGTTTAAATTTAGAAAAGCAATTAAGAATTACTTGCATAGGAACTGATGCACAAAATCCTTTTAGTTGGACTTCCCTGCTGGTCCAGTGGTTAGGAATCAGCCTGCCAGTGCTGGGACACAGATTCTATCACTGGTCTAGAAAGATTCTACGCGCTGCGCAACATCTAAGCCCATGTGCTGCAACTACTGAGCCCACGCAACACACCTACTGTAGCCTATGCACCCTGAGCCCATGCTCTGCAATTTGAGAAGCCTGCACACCACAGCTGGATATTAGCTCCTGATTGCTACAACTAGAGAAAACCACCGCATAGCAACAAAGACCCAGCACAGCCCAAAATAATAAATAAATAAACAGGATTCCAAATTTAAAAAAAAAAAAAAAGTGCTGCAACTACTGAGCCCACGCAACACACCTACTGTAGCCTATGCACCCTGAGCCCATGCTGTGCAATTTGAGAAGCCTGCACACCACAGCTGGATATTAGCTCCTGATTGCTGCAACTAGAGAAAACCACCGCATAGCAACAAAGACCCAGCACAGCCCAAAAAAATAAATAAACAGGATTCCAAATTAAAAAAAAAAAAAACTTTCAGCTAGTAACAGAATTGGGCATTCATCTCAACAAACATAATATTAAGTTGGGATCAAATTGCCAACATCCGCTGGATCATCAAAAAAGCAAGAAATTTCCAGAAAAACATCTATTTCTGCTTTACTGACTATGCCAAAGCATATCTGGGGTTATTGATATTTCTCCTTGCAATCTTGATTCCAGCTTGTGCTTCTTCTAGCCCAGCATTTCTTATGATGTACTCTGCATATAAGTTAAATAAGCAGGGTGACAATATACAGCCTTGACATACTCCTTTTCCTATTTGGAACCAGTCTATTGTTCCATGTCCAGTTCTAACTGTTGCTACCTTGACCTGTATACAGGTTTCTCGAGGCAGGTCAGGTGGTCTGGTATTCCCATCTCTTTCAGAATTTTCCACAGTATACTTAATATGTACAAATACTATTTAAAGCCTACTGTGTGCAAACCTTTTGGGGACTGAAGGATGAGTAAGAAATGAATTGTCATTGTGGGAACTTTACTCGTTAGTTGATTTCATTGAGGAACTGAAGTATTGACTTCTACCAGTTGTTGGATATATTTTTTTAATAATATTTCTGCACTCCCGCTCTCTCATTCAAAGGGTGCAAAAGAGTTTGTAATACCATCCAGGGAACCTGGGAAGTTTTATTCTCTCCCTCAGAGTCCTCAACAGTTTAAACAGCTTCTGATGGTTGGTGGTCTAGACAGGTGAGCTTTCTTTATGCTAGCAGTGGTCAGAAAAAAGAGGGGAAAGAGGGAAAAGGAAACAAAATTGTCTAATCTTTCAAAAGAAGGTTTGAAAATGTATGAGAGTTTGGAAAATACTTGTAAAATACCCTAAAAACATGTAGTTATTATGTAAAGATTTATTAGGTGTCCATCATGTACAAAGCTCTGTGCTAATAGATGGGGCAAGGGGTTAAAAACAAAAAGGAATAGGTTTTGCTCTCGAGCTGATGAATCTATAAGACAAAACAGGATAATAAAACCAAGTGTGATGTAAACCAAAAATAAGTATGCTGAGAATTGCAAACTGGTTGCATTAAGTAGTTGGAAATTACATTGTTTTGGGGAATATCATTAAAAACTTTGTGATCTAGGCCTTCTGGGACAGAGCTGCATTTGAGCAGGTGAAAATGAACGTTGGAACAGCATAGCCCAGGAAGGCTCAAGTGTATTCATGGAGCAGTGGGTATTTCAGTTTGGCTGAAGCAAAAGAGTGTTTATAAAGAAGCATGGACTGTCCTGTGTGTCAGTCTAATATATGAACATCCAAAGGTGCCGTTGTGTATTTTTAAGACAATATACAGAGTAGTTAACTTCTCATGGGTCAACCATATGTCTGATTAGATTAGAGCATCATTAAGAATTTTATAGTTTCTTACATTGTTTTAGTATTATTATTATTTCATAGCCTGCATTGCCAGGAACTATTAGGGGAAAGTGTGTGTGTGTTTCTAGAATCCTGACTGAATTAATGCTGTTTTCCAATTGTAGATATTTTCAGGTTGCCCGATGTTATCGAGACGAAGGTTCGAGACCAGACAGACAGCCCGAATTTACTCAGGTACTTATATTCATTTGTTTCTTATTGATTCAGCCTTGCTACACCCAAGAATGTGGACAGAAATTATACTTTCTTCTCATTGCATTTTATCTATCAGATATTTAATTAAACCAACCTGTAGTTAAGGCATTAATTAATTTTTGATCCATTTACAAAGAATATGGTCTCATGTTGATGTTTGACAGAAAACAACAAAATTCTGTAAAGCAATTATCCTTCAATTAAAAAATAAATTTAAAAAAAAGAATATGATCATAAACTAAGGAAGGACAGATTCCTAAAGTGTTTCAATGATCATGATATGATAAAGGTCTTTAAAAAAATCTCTTGTGCACTAAAACCAACAATTTCTTGTGTTGGTATTTAATCTGTAAACAGATCTAGTCAGTGTGAACAAAGCTATTATGATTAGGTTCTATATGATATCATATTAACCAGTGTATGTGAAGCACAAAAACCGTAAGATTTAAAGATGGACAGACATTAAGATCAAATACAGTTTAACTGCACACACTCAGAAGTCACTTAGCCTCTCTGAGCCTTCAGCCATGAGATAGTTGTGGGAACTAACAGTTGGATGTATGTAGAGCATTTGCACAGTGCCTGGCACAAAACAGACATCCTACAATATTTAACCTGCTCCCCCACGTAGTAAGAACAGAATCCAATGGTAATTTGAAACAAGAGGAATACATAACTGTATATGTCTATATTAATATGATGGCTCTTCAAGTTAGTTTCCATATGTTGTTTCGGTTTCAGATTGACATAGAGATGTCCTTTGTAGACCAGACGGGTGTCCAGAGTCTAATTGAGGGCTTGCTCCAGTATTCGTGGCCCAGTGACAAAGATCCTGTGGTGGTCCCTTTTCCTTCTATGCCTTTTGCTGAGGCATTGGCCAGCTATGGAACTGATAAACCTGACACTCGCTTTGGAATGAAGGTACTTTTCTTCACTTTTCCCAGGACCCTGCCCCCAAATTGTCCTGTAGTCAATTTTGAACCACTTTAACCTTTACAACCAGTTACACTGTTATATCATATATTTTGCTGTTCCCTTAGCTTGTTACTTTTGTTGTTACGCAGCTACAGCAAGAGAGAATAATAGCATGTTAACATTACAATCAGAGAAGGCAATGGCACCCCACTCTAGTACTCTTGCCTGGAAAATCCCATGGGCGGAGGAGCCTGGTGGGCTGCAGTCCATGGGGTCGCGAAGAGTCGGACACGACTGAGCGACTTCACTTTCACTTTTCACTTTCATGCACTGGAGAAGGAAATAGCAACCCACCCCAGTGTTCTTGCCTAGAGAATCCCAGGGACGGGGGAGCCTGGTGGGCTGCTGTCTATGGGGTCACACAGAGTTGGACACGACTGAAGCAACTTAGCAGCAGCAGCAGCAGCAACATTACAATACCTTTTCTCTATCTACTGTGTTCCAAGATCCATTTTCAAGAGCAAGGTTCTTGCTATGTTTTTACTACTGACAAGTTATTAGTTATATGGATATGAATGGTAACTTGAAAGAAAAAAAATTTACTCTTTTCTCTTGAATTTTTCTTAAGCTAAAATGGACTTGGAAGTGTTATTTATTCTCTTTCCCTGGTCTATAAAGAGCTCAAACATGGGAAATGTTTATTCACAGAGCAGTTTCCCTTAGGAAGCCTCTTTACTTTCTCTTAGAGAGCAACAGTTCTTCATTGCTGTAATGCTGATGATATTTATCTTGGTTCTCAGTGCAGATTCCTTAGAAACTGAATTCTACCTGGTCCACAAATAGGCAGCGCTTAACTCTTATAATGAAAAAAATGTAACACAGAAAAAGTTATACCTACCTGCTTACAGCAGCCAGGTTAACTACTTCTTGTTTCTTTTGTAATGTGAAATGGTGGTTCTTCTTAAGTTAGGCTGCCTAAGTTAAATTCTGGCTCTGCTATTTACTGGCTGTGTTATCTTGGGCAAGTCATTGCTTTGTGCCTTGGTTTCCTCTTTATTAAATGGGGATAATAAGAGGGCCTACCTCATACTCTTGTTGTACAGATAAATGAACTATTACTAATACATTAGTACCTTAACATTTTTATGGTGCCCAACCTGCAGTAAACACTGGATGAATGTGCCCTATAAATGTTAAGATCGACTCTCCTCTTTAAAATCTTGTTTGTAAAAGGTTTTGTGAAAAAAATGACCTCACGTTGAGTTACCTTCTTTTCTTCTGTTTTCCAGATTGTAGATATCAGTGACATGTTCAGAAACACAGAAGTTGGATTTCTCCAAGATGCCCTGAGTAAACCCCAAGGAACTGTCAAAGCCATATGTATCCGTAAAGGAGCAGTAAGTGGAGCCAATTCTATATCTTCTCTAGAATCTGTATTTGGGAAGTAAATATGTTCAACAGTGGCACATTTAAGCTTCAGAGAGAAACATTCTCTTTAAATAAAAATGTAATTTGTCATATAGAGTCTAATAGTGTCTCTAGAAGCAGAAGATGTTAAGAAGAGGTGGCAAGAATACACAAAACTGTACAAAAAAGATCTTCACAACCCAGATAATCAGGATAGTGTGATCACTCACCTAGAGCCAGACATCCTGGAATGTGAAGTCAACTGGGCCTTAGGAAGCATCACTACGAACAAAGCTAGTGGAGGTGATGGAATTCCAGTTGAGCTCTTTCAAATCCTGAAAGATGATGCTGTGAAAGTGCTGCACTCAATATGCCAGCAAATTTGGAAAACTCAGCAGTGGCCACAGGACTGGAAAAGGTCAGTTTTCATTCCAATTCCAAAGAAAGGCAATGCCAAAGAATATACTGTCACCCTGCTTATTTAACTTCTATGCAGAGTACATCATGAGAAACGCTGGGCTGGATGAAGCACAAGCTAGAGTCAAGACTGCAGGGAAAAATCTTAATAACCTCAGATTTGCAGATGACACCACCCTTATGGCAGAAAGTGAAGAAGAACTAAAGAGCCTCTTGATGAAAGTGAAAGAGGAGAGTGAAACAGTTGGCTTAAAGCTCAACATTCAGAAAACTGAGATCATGGCATCCGGTCCCATCACTTCATGGCAAATAGATGGGGAAACAGTGAAAACAGTGTCTGATTTTATTTTTCTGGGCTCCAAAGTCACTGCAGATGGTGATTGCAGCCATGAAATTAAAAGACGCTTACTCCTTGGAAGAAAAGTCGTAGCCAACCTAGATAGCATATTAAAAAGCAGAGACATTACTTTGCCAACAAAGGTCCATCTAGTCAAAACTATGGTTTTTCCGGTAGTCATGTATGGGTGTGAGAGTTGGACTATAAAGAAAGCTGAGCACCGAAGAATTGATGCTTTTGAACTGGAGTGTTGGAGAAGACTCTTGAGAGTCCCTTGGACTGCAAGGAGATCCAACCAGTCCATCCTAAAGGAGATCAGTCCTGGGTGTTCACTGGATGGACTGATGTTGAAGCTGAAACTCTAATACTTTGGCCACCTGATGCAAAGAATTGACTCATTGGAAAAGACCCTGATGCTAGGAAAGATTGAGGGCATGAGGAGAAGGGGATGACAGAGGATGAGATGGTTGGATGGCATCACCGACTCAAGGGACATGAGTTTGGGTACACTCCAGGAATTGGCGATGGACAGGGAGACCTGGCGTGCTGCAGTCCATAGGGTAGCAAAGAGTCGGACACAACTGAGCGACTGAACTGAACTGAGTGTCTCTAGAACTATAAGGAGAGAATGATCAAACCTTATGAATCTGAGTTTACACTCTCAAGATCTAGTGCTTTTATTTTTCTTCTTACTGCTGTAAAGTTCTCCTGTACTTCCTTTGGGATTATTTTTCTGTTTCCAGCCTCAGTTTGTCCAAAGGCTCCCAGTTCTGTATCAGTTTTAGCATAGCCATTGCTTGTTGGTTCGGGTTTTCTGAGGCTCTGGGGTCTATTGTATTAATAACAGGGGAAGAGAAAGGAGGTGGAGCTATGAAAACCAAAAGGAGTGGAAATGAGAGTAGGAGAATTGTTGGGTTGGGTAAGCATGGGCTCTTTAGTAATGGGTCATGTCTTTTTTCTGTAGTTAGAACATCTGCTTTGGAAATCATTTAGGAAGAGGAATTCCAAATGTATTTTGAATACGATGACTATTTTGAAAGACTACTCAGTTGAATATATAAGCATATTAGTATATTTAAAATGGGTATAAGAATTCAGTACCATTACTTTTTATTCACTTCATATGTTCAGTGGAAAATAATTTGGTGCCCATACTCTAGTCCAGATATATTGAATATGTTCAGGTAAGCTCAGTATAACATATATTGCTTGATATTATTTATCCCAATTTGAGTATATACATTCTTTCCCAGGTAGATCAGAAGGGTCATGAACTGCATGTAGACCTCAGGGTCATGAGCCATGTAAACCTCTTTATATCTCCCGTACCTGAGCTCCATGAGTATTAGAGATGATGACAGCCATAGTGTCTCACTTAGAAACACACTGGGATAATTTAAAGATAAAAGAATTTTAAGTGACCTGATATAATCAAATTCCAAGCCTTCTTATTGATTTTGTTGATCTTTCACAATTCAGTTATAAAGATACATTTTGAACATATTATGTATGCACAGTCTTCTGTGGAATACATTCACAGCTGTTTCCATTGAGACCTGCATAATTAGAAAGAATACACCCTGAAACAAGTCTTAAAATTTTGTCATTTGACAATAGAAATTAAATCTTTATTGAATCTTACTATTATAATGGAAAGATACAAAATATCTTTCCATTATACAGAAAGATACAATATTGCTTTCCCATTTCATAGACATGTTTGTGAAGCTGTCATATTGATGAATTTACTTTTTCTTTCATCAGAAATACTTGAAAAGAAAGGACATTGAGTCCATTAGGAAATTTGCAGCTGACCATTTTAATGAGGTAAGGAGCAGTTTTTTTCCTTTCTTTTAGGGATTCAATATTTTTAACTATTAATTGCTTGTACTCTTATGCTATCATTAGTCTTGAGAAGTTTGTTATTTCAGATCAGTCTTCTACTTTTCTTCTTTTTCTTTTGAAAGTTAATCTTACCCCTGGGTATAACTCCAAGATTCCAACTTAGTTGAATTTACCATTAATCAGAATGCAAATTTCAACCATAGCCTTTTAAAATAAATAATAGTACTTTAATGCAGTTGGGAAGATTAAATAAAGCCCAAGGTTTAATGTACCCAAGGTTTAAATGAAGCATGGTTAGTGTGAAAAAAAGCCAATATTCATTATTCTTCCTATACCCTTTTTTTAAATTCTGAATATACCTATCCTTAGATATACTTTGTGTTCTTGGCTTGGTGAATGATAACACTAAAATCTGGAGGAAAAGGAGCAGGAAATGGGCATTCTTACACTGTCACTGGAAGTGTGAATTGCCTCAATCATTTTGGAATCAATAACCTTAAAAATAGTCATGCTCTTTGAGTCAGTAATTTTCTATACCTTAAACGAAAAATCTTGGATATGAGGACACTTACAGACAGTATTGAAAGGTTGTTGTGGAACGAAAAGACGCTGGGATTCTTGGCCCCCAGAGGAGAAGAATTCAATCCGGGGCCAGAGACGAGGTTTGATCGCTCAGAGCTTTTGTGTAATAAAGTTTTATTAAAGTATGAAGGAGATAGAGAAAGTTTCTGACATAGGCATCAGAAGGGCACAGAAAGAGTACCCCGCTGCTAGTCTTCAACTGGATGTTATAGTCACTAGCAATCTGTTAATGAAAAGAATGTCTTAAAACTCAGAATGGCACCAGGCCCCTCACCCATAAGATGCATTTTGGGATAATCTTGGCACCAAATGGTTCATCTTGGGCCATAAAATGATTAACTTGAATCTTGTAGAAGGACAGATTACCATACAAATAGTTTCGTTTACATAGATTAGGGGAACAATATCTGAGTATAACATACTGGTTTGTCAAGAAGGTTCTGAGCCATGAGGTGGGACTGACTTGAAGACAGAGTTTGGGGTAAATGCATGGCACATTAGCATAGCTTAAGACAAACATTTCCATAAGAAAAATGCATTGGTTATCTCAAGGTTTGAGAATAGTTAACTTCAGGTGAAACCAGGTGTCATTATGGCAACACAGTATTTTAAGAGAAACCTTTTAAATTTGTATAGAGAAGGAAAAAAATATCACTAGTTTTTTTCCTTCTGCCACTTGAGAGAGATAAAAATGTCTGACACCTGTTGGAAACCCCTGGCCTTCCTGCCTGTTACTCTCTCAGTATTATTTACAGGAATAAAATGAAATCATATGGGAGTGGTTTAATTAAGGAAGAATCCCTGGTGGCTCAGAGGTTAAAGTTTCTGCCTGGAATGCAGGAGATCAGGGTTCGATCCCTGGGTCAGGAAGATCCCCTGGAGAAGGAACTGGCAACCCACTCCAATACTCTTGCCTGGAGAATCCCATGGAGGGAGGAGCCTGGTAGGCTACAGTCCATGGGGTCGCAAAGAGTCAGACACGACTGAGCGACTTCACTTTCACTTCACTAAGGAAATAAATATTAAAGTTCCTTTTTGAAATCTGTAATATAGGGGAAATGTTCAGGCTATAATGATCTGTAAGAAAAAGAGATACAGATTTATATATTCACTGATCATAACTGTATAAACTCTGTAATTGTGGATTGAAAATGGCCTACCCAGACAGTCTCTTCAGCAAGTGGTATTGGGAAAGCTGGACAGCCACATGTAAAAACAACAGTTCAAACATACTGTCACACTATAAACAAAAGTAAACTCAAAATGGCTTGAATGTTTAAAATATAAGACATGACACCTTTAAATGCCTAGAAGAGAACATAGGCAAAACTTTCTCTGACATAAATTGTAGCAATTCTTTGTTAGATCAGCCTCCCAAGGCAAAAGAAATAAAAGTAAAAACAAGCAAATGGGACCTAGCCACATTTACAAGCTTTAGTTCAGTAAAGGAAATCATAAACAAAACAAAAAGGAAACCTATGGACTGGGAGAAAATATTTGCAAATGATGTGACCACAAAGAGCATATTTTCCAAATTTACAAACAGCTCATACAACTGAATATCAAAAAACCAAAGAACCCAATCAAAAACTGGGCAGAAGACTTAAGTAGACATTTCTCCAAAGAAGACATACAGATGACCAGTTATTAGAGAAATGCAGACCAAAACTACAATGAGATATCACCTCACACCAGTCAGAATGGCCATCATCAGAAAGTCTATGTAAATAATAAAAGCCAGAGAAGATGTGAAGAAAAGGGAACTCTCCTACACTGTTGGTGGGAATGTACATTGATGCAGCCAATATGTAGAACAGTATGGAGTTTTTTTCCTTAAAAAACTAAAAGTAGAGTTAACTATTTGATCTAGCAATCACACTCCTGGCATATATCTAGAAAAGAGGAAAACTCTAGTTTGAAAAGATACATGCACCCCAGTGATCATAGCAGCACTATTTACAATAACCAAGACATGGAAGTAACATTCCATGTGTTGCATACTTGAGGGGCCTTTTAAATATGAAGCTTAATTTCTTTCATCTTGTGTGTTGGACCTCTTTTTGTAACTTGCATGTCTCTCTTGTTTTCATGTCCTTTCCATCATTTTGTCTTTTTTATTCTTTCAGGAAGATTTCTTCAGCTCTCCTGTTGAAATTTAAGTAGTCATATTTTTATATACTATTAGTTCTTGCTTGCTTCTTTGCATTTTATTCTGGTTTTACTGATAAAGTATCTTTTTTAATACCTTTGAAGATTCGAGTTTTTTTGGTCCCTAAATTATCTCTTTCCTCTAGGGGTCTTTTTTTTAATGCTATAGCTTATTCAATGTGTAGTAATTATTAGTTATACATATTTAAGAATGAGCTATTTCAAAAGCTGTTTAAAGGGCCCTTTGTAAATGGTTAGGTTTACTTTTGAGTGAGCAGCCAGATGGTTGCCTGTTTTCCGGGGGCCCTGTGCCTCAGAATTTTGCAGGGTGAGATCAGTTCCTTCTGTTTTTTAAAAAAAAAAAATTCAGGCAAGTCTTTACTGTGGCCCATGCTGCAATAGAGGGGAGCAAGAACAAACGACAGGTTCCCTTAATTGTTTGTTCACTGGAGGATGGGGACAGGGGCAGGCAGGGGACAGAAATGAGCTTGTTCCTTGTATGGGATGAAGATAGGGGTGTATCCACGTGTTAGGCCATATCAATTCCTTCTTGTGCTGAAGCTGCTCCACTGTTCTCTAGGCTAGAGCTTCCTTCATCTTGCTTCTTTGGTCATTCCTATTTCACTCACATGCAACCTGCCAAAAATTTTCACAAATCTCTTATTTGCTGGCATCCCTTCCCACCCTTCTTTCCTTTTTTTTTTTTTTTTTTTTTTTTTTGTTGTTGTTTTTCATTTGGTGAGATTACTTTTTAGATTCCTTTAGTATCAGGGAGGAAATAGAGATAATCTCAAGATAATCTCTTCTTTTTCTTTTGGAGACAAGAAATCTTTGTACTACAGGAAAAATAAATCACCCCTGCTTTTTAAAAACTGTTTAAGTCTTTTTCTTTATCAGGAAGTCTTACCTATATTCCTGAAAACCAATGAAAACTGGAATTCTCCAGTTGCTAAGTTCATAATGGAGGAGCAAGGCTTGGGACTCGTCAGACTGTTGGAGACCCAAGAGGAGGATGTGGTCCTGCTCACTGCCGGAGAGCACAAGAAAGCAGTAAGAAAAATTACCTCCAGGTTTCTGTGTTGTTGGTGTTGAATGATGCCTCTCTTCTCCTATGTGTATAGTACATATTTGAAATTGACTGTTAATTTCATAAAATGGAGCTGCTCTGCATGGTTTTATATATATATATATTTTATAATTTTACTGATTTTTAGCTGCACTGGGTCTTCGTTGCTGCCTGGGCTTTTCTCTAGTTGAGGCCAGCAGGGGCTTCTCATTGCACAGGGTTTTCTTTTTGTGGAGCATACAGTTGGGGCACGCAGTCTTCAGTAATTGCAGCACTCGGGCTTGCTTCTTGCTGCTCGCAGTCTGTAGAGCTCAGGCTCAGTAGTTGTTGTGCACAGGCTTAGTTGCTCCATGGCATGTGGAATCTTCCCAGACCAGGATTCTGGTCTTATTGATAAAGTTCCATGTGTCTCCTGCATTGGCAGGTGGATTCTTATCCAGTGCGCCAATAGAGAAGGCCAGTTTTTATATTAATAAATGTCTTTTGGCATTTTATAATGCATTATGTAAAAACTATAGTTTTTGCATCAGCTGCCAGCCTCCATTGGCATTGCTCACACAGATTATATCTGCTCCGATTAGGAAAGCCACTTAGGTGGAGAGAGGGCTATTAATACTCGTTGTACAACTGTGAAAAGAATTTTCAATTTTGAAGTTTAGCAGATTAAGAACAGTTGGTAATCCCAAACTTTTGTACAGAATGCATTTCTGAAAATGTGGAAGGGTGGATCAGACTGCTGAAGGGCTGCTGGGCTAGCAGACACTCCTGGTCCTACTTAGCTGAAACCGAATCCTTTTTCCTCAAGAGCAGCAACTGGGAGGTGGTACACGCTGCCACACACTGGCTAAATCACCATTCTTCAGGAGATGTATGGAACAGTGGATTTAACTTTAGAGATCACTGTAAAATATACAAAGTGTGGTTTGTGTGTGCATGCTAAGCCGCTTCAGTTGTGTCCAACTCTGTGACCCTGTGAACTGTATTGTGCCTTCATTGTAAAATATACAAGTTCAGTTCAGTTCAGTCACTCAGTCGTGTCCGACTCTTTGCAACCCCATGAATCGCAGCACGCCAGGCCTCCCAGTCCATCACCAACTCCCGGAGTTCACTCAGACTCACGTCCATCGAGTCAATGATGCCATCCAGCCATCTCATCCTCAGTTGTCCCCTTCTCCTCCTGCCCCCAATCCCTCCCAGCATCAGAGTCTTTTCCAATGAGTCAACTCTTCGCATGAGGTAGCCAAAGTACTGGAGTTTCAGCTTTAGCATCATTACTTCCAAAGAAATCCCAGGGCTGATCTCATTCAGAATGGATTGGTTAGATCTCCTTGCAGTCTAAGGGACTCTCAAGAGTCTTCTCCAACACCACAGTTCAAAAGCATCAATTCTTCGGCGCTCAGCCTTCTTCACAGTCCAACTCTCACATCCATACATGACCACAGGAAAGACCATAGCCTTGACTAGACGGACCTTAGTTGGCAAAGTAATGTCTCTGCTTTTGAATATGCTGTCTAGGTTGGTCATAACTTTCCTTCCAAGGAGTAAGCGTCTTTTAATTTCATGGCTGCAATCACCATCTGCCGTGATTTTGGAGCCCAAAAAAATAAAGTCTGACACTGTTTTCACTGTTTCCCCGTCTATTTGCCATGAAGTGATGGGACCTATCCCATAATGTCTCTGCTTTTGAATATGCTGTCTAGGTTGGTCATAACTTTCCTTCCAAGGAGTAAGCGTCTTTTAATTTCATGGCTGCAATCACCATCTGCTGTGATTTTGGAGCCCAAAAAAATAAAGTCTGACACTGTTTCCCCATCTATTTGCCATGAAGTGATGGGACTGGATGCCATGATCTTCATTTTCTGAATGTTGAGCTTAAAGCCAACCTTTTCGCTCTCCTCTTTCACTTTCATCAAGAGGCTTTTTAGTTCCTCTTCACTTTCTGCCATAGGGTGGTGTCATCTGCATATCTGAGGTGATTGATATTTCTCCTGGCAATCTTGATTCCAGCTTGGGCTTCTTCCAGCCCAGCGTTTCTCATGATGTACTCTGCATAGAAGTTGAATAAGCAGGGTGACAATATACAGCCTTGACGTACTCCTTTTCCTATTTGGAACCAGCCTGTTGTTCCATGTCCAGTTCTAACTGTTGCTTCCTGACCTGCATATAGGTTTCTCAAGAGGCAGGTCAGGTGGTCTGGTATTCCCATCTCTTTCAGAATTTTCCACAGTTGATTGTGATCCACACAGTCAAAGGCTTTGGCATAGTCAATAAAGTAGTAATAGATGTTTTTCTGGAACTCTCTTGCTTTTTCAATGGTCCAGTGAATGTTGACAATTTGATCTCTGGTTCCTCTGCCTTTTCTAAAACCAGCTTGAACATCTGGAAGTTCACGGTTCACATATTGCTGAAGCCTGGGTTGAAGAATTTTGAGCATTACTTCACTATCATGTGAGATGAGTGCAATTGTGTAGTAGTTTGAGCATTCTTTCTTTGAGATTGGAATGAAAACTGACCTTTTCCAGTCCACTGGACTTAACAATTAAGAAATTGAGAAGCAGTGATTGAAATGGTTAGATCAGAATTGAAACTGAGTATTTAACTTAATTTTCTTGGGCTTCAAAATCACTGTGGATGGTGTGCAGCCATGAAATTAAAATACAATTGCTACTTGGAAGAAAAACTATGACAAGCCTAGACAGCATATTAAAAAGCAGGGACATCACTTTGCCGACCAAGGTCCATATAGTCAAAGCTATGGTTTTTCCAGTAGTTGTGTATGGATGTGAGAGTTGGACCATAAACAAGGCTGAGCACTGTTAAGAACTGATGCTTCTGAACTGTGATGCTGGAGAAGACTCTTGAGAGTCCCTTGGACTGCAAGGAGATCAAACCAGTCAATCCTAAAGGAAATCAATCCTGAATATCCATTGGAAGGACTGAGGCTGAAGCTGAAGCTTGAGTACTTTGGCCACCTGATGCAAAGAGCTTACTCAATGGAAAAGACCCTGATGCTGGGAAAGAGTGAAGGCAGGTGGAGAAAGAGGCAACAAAGAATGAGATGGTTGGATGGCATCATCGACTTGATGGACGTGAGTTTGACTAAACTCCAGGACAAAGTAAAGGACAGGGAAGCCTGGTGTGATATGGTCCATGGGATCACAAAGAGTTGGACACAACTTAATGACTGAACAACAATTCAATTTAAAAAATGAAAACAAAACAATGAGAAAACAGAAATTTAAGATCAAAGCAAACCCCAAATAGAAGGTGAAGTATAAAATAACACAAGCTACAGTGAAATGACAATTTTGAAGTTTTAGAAAGAGGGTTAGAATCATTGCAGTAAAAGGTTTAAAAACTTAAGATTGATCCTAAGCTAAACTCTCAAAAAGAAAGTTTAAATTTCAGGAAACTGAGTTTCGAATGAACAAAAACGAAAGTAGTACGGAAGGAAGTATAATCCAAGATGTGAAGGCTCAGATCAGGTTGTTGGAGGAATCTAGCACATTTAATGGAGAAGGCAATGGCACCCCACTCCAGTACTCTTGCCTGGAAAATCCCATGGTCGGAGGAGCCTGGTAGGCTGCAGTCCACGGGGCCGCGAAGAGTCAGACACGACTGAGCGACTTCACTTTCACTTTTCACTTTCATGCATTGGAGAAGGAAATGGCAACCCACTCCAGTGTTCTTGCCTGGAGAATCCCAAGGACGGGGGAGCCTGGTGGGCTGCCGTCTATGGGGTCGCAGGGAGCCGGACACGACTGAAGCGACTTAGCAGCAGCAGAGCGTACGGGATCGACGAAACAGATGCACAGAGCGCCCTCTAGTGGTGAATAGAAACACTTTTCTTGTTACTATGGATACCTCTCCCACCCCATTCTTTTTTATTTCCCCTGTCTTTTCCTTAATTTTGGTTAACAGAATATTATATTTAGTAGAATTATTTGGAAGAACATATTTTTTTCTGAAATATCTTAATAATAAGAGAAGACAACTTATAAAGTAATTTCTCAAGATGAAGTGAAGTTGCTGTAATCAAATATGGAAGAAAAATTTTCATGAAGCAATAAAAAATAGTGCAGAATTTTAAAGCTATTCACTTTAAAAACTAGCCACATAAAAGACAAGAAACAGTTCATTTGAACTCTGAAATATCATTAGTTTCAATGAGGACACATTATTTTCAGAAATAAAAGAGCAAAACAGTATTTTTGCTCTTCAGAAACATAAAACATAGCAAGCAGGCAGTCAATACAAAAATTTTTTGAGAGAGTGATTACCAAATTCAGGCTTCCTTGGTGGTTCAGTAGTAAAGAACCCATCTGTCTGCTAATGCAAGAGACGTGGATTTGATCCCTGGGTCGGGAAGATCCCCTGGAGAAGGAAATAGCAACATACTCCAGTATTCTTGCCTGGGAAATTCCATGGACAGAGGAGCCTGGCGGGTACAGTCCACGGGGTTGCAAAAAGTCCGTCACAACTTAGCAACTGAGCACAAACTCACGATTGCCAAATTCACTCAGACCTAATATTCATTTGACAAGTATCATTCACTCAGTAAAAGTGGTTCAGTTAAAGTCAAATTTCAGCTGATTATGTCTGTAAGGAGGAGAGAAAAATCTGCATTTGTTATCAGATACTGTTTACCTTAAACTGGAGATTTTGCAAAGGGAGGAAGAAAACGAATATTGACAGTTAATTATGCCAGATGTAATTTCTTGATTGTCACATTTAATCCACAAGCAACTTCATAAGGTTAGAATCTATTATTCCTACTTTACCAATAGGAAAACAAAGCTTAGTAAGTGCAAGCAATTTGGATTTAATTTATACACGTGTAGTTTGTAAAGTGATTGAAACTTAGGTCTCCAGTGATTACTGCAGTACAGTACGCTATCTGGTTAGCTTTTCTGCATACAAGTACTCAACTTGAAAAGCAGTTTTAAACACTAAGTGAGAAATATTGTGAAAGCACTTTGCAAATTTCAAAGCACTGTACAAATATATGGAATTATTTTGGTTGTCAATATTTAATGGGCTTATTTTAAAATACTAAGAGAGAAATTGGTTCAAATCAGACTTGCATTCTATATTTGCAATATGGAATGACTCCTCCCAATTTTCAAAAAAAATTTTTGCATTACATCAATCCCATACTATTAGTCTGTGTTGAAGGCAATGGCAACCCACTCCAATACTCTTGCCTGGAAAATCCCATGGGCTGAGGAGCCTGGTAGGCTGCAGTCCATGGGGTTGTGAAGAGTTGGACACGACTGAAGCGACTTAGCAGCAGCAGCAGCATAGGTCTAAAACTTCTCAAAAATATATAGCCTTATTTGTCAATACTTCTCAAATATTTTATTCGTGCCACATAATTCAGTTTAGTGAATTTTTTACTTTTAAAAATGTAAATTTCCTTTTCTATGTTCTCTAAATTGTACTAAATCTAGGTTAATAAAAAATAGTGTGTTGGCAAAATAGAACAGCAAATTAGGAACAGACTAGTGAACACAAGTGGAAGGCCCATGTTTGTTGGGCTATGCTTTGCAATTCACCATGAACAGCTTGAAATTTTTAGAAAAATTGTTACATAAACCTGGACATGCTCTGCTGGGAAAAGTACGTGTCCCAAAGCTTGTTCCTTGAGGAACATTGGTCCAATACAACATGGTCAAGTGGTCAACGAGTTTGGGAAATGTTTCACACTACATAACTTGAACTTTCCAATACACAACCATATATTCAAGACTCTGAGAAGTGCAACAGTAAGCCTTTTAAAATTTGTAGCAATTTTCCATGGCTCTTCATATTTTCCATGGAACACTCCACTGGCCCAGGGGGTAAGGGACGCTGCCATGAGTCTATTCAATTGACCATTTTCTGCTCATAAAATACCAGCTTACTATGCTGGATTTGAATACAACAGATAACCTATTCTAATTTCAAAGAGTCAGTGCTTCAAAATTATATATATATATTCATGAGGATTCCTATCAGAGGAATACCTGCTTTATTCTTAGCAACATCAACTGGAAAAATAGCTTTCCCCTGGCTCCAAAAATTTGAGTTTCCAAAAGTTGTGTATCCTTTTCTAGCCAGTATGTTCAGCTTCCTTACCAAGAACAATGAAAACAAATATAATATTACACAATTTCCAAAGGAAATCATTTTTCTTTGACATCTCAGATTCAGAAATTCTGAACTAAAAATAAACATGATATTTCAAATACAGAGTGTTTGGGATGGTCCTATTATATAAATATTTGGATGGAAAATCATAGAATCTGATATATAGCACTTATGAAAAAGAATTAAACTTAACAGTAAAATACTCCTCATAAGTATTACAAATATCCCATTAAGTGTACAAATTCAAAGAATCAAGAAGGAAAAACTCCAAAAGACAATATTTATTTTAAAAACAATATAGTCTGTGTTGGGACTTCCCAGGTGGCTCAGGGGTAAAGATCCCACCTGCAATGCAGGAGACATGGGTTTGATCCCTGCATAGGGAAGATCCCCTGGAGGAAATAGCAACCCACTCCAGTATTCTTGCCTGAAAAATCCCATGGACAAAGAAGCCTGACAGACTAAGTCCATAGGGTGCAAAGAGTCACACATACGGCACAACTAAACACACATGCATGCCGAGTTTGTGTTTAAGACATTGTTTGCTGGGGAGAAACGGCTTAAAAATGAAATGGAAAAATACAACATTCTTAATTGATGTGACTGGCACATCTGGCAGTACTGAACCGCTTGCTTCTCTCAAGGAGTATACAAGATATCACACAAAAAATAATTAATTTCATTTAGTTTATTAATATGATCCAAACAAACTTAGCTTAAGACAATGAGCAAGAGACACAAGACAAGATTTGGCTGATCTATACCAAAAGAACAAAAAAGGTGACAGGCTTGGTGACAATTTTATTTTGGAAAGTTAGCTTATTAACTAATATAAAAATAAATCTACAATAGCAACTGTGACTCAAATTGAGCCAGTATGCAACACGTGTGATACCCAACATGGTCAGAGAGGACCTCACATCCTCCTCAGCTGGGTCACACCCTCTGGCCTTTGTCCTGGACCTTCACAAAAGACCCCTCACAGCACTGAGTTTGCAGCCAGCTACATTTTCTCCTCAGCCTACAATCAGTGATGTACCATGGCCGTGTTTTCTATAGCTTCTTTCTTTTTCGAGTGACAGAGCTCAAGGAAAAAACTCACCTGGCCAGTGCTGAGCAAGGAGAGGGGAAAAAAGGTGGGTTCAGGGTAGTTTGGGACTCAGACTCAGGTGAATGAGCAGACTAGACACCATCAGAAAGTGATGAGGTCAGGGGCCCATGGGTAATTCACAGAAAAGGACAGAACCGGATATTACAAGAACGTAGGAGGAACCACTGTTCCATTGCAGAAATCACACCAAAGAGCAGTGAAGAGGAAGAACACTGGAATGGAGAGTTCTTCCATTTACACCTTTAAGATAAAAACATTTAAAAAGAGGAATATAGAAATCAAATCAATAATTTTAAAAAGTAAAATAGCAACAATAAGTATTTCAATAAAACGAAATACAGGAGATAAAGAAGTCTTTTACTTCCACTTGACTTTGTCCAACTTTTTTTAAGAGGTTATGTAAGGTCAATTTTGCTTTACTGAACGATTCATACATTTTACCAGATATTTCTGAGGAAAAGATGAGAACCTGACGGACATCTCTCAGGAAGCCTGGGAAGGAAGAGGGGACAGGAGGAAGGGAACCTGGGAAAGAAGTCTCCAAGGTCTTCACCCTCATCCTTCACACCCCATAAATGTCCTTCACCTGCACGTGAAATGTCAGGCTTAGATCACGGAAAACCATGGTCACTGAGCAGGACAGAATTACGGGCAGAAGCGCCTGGTGCTGAGTGCGCTGCCCAGGACCATGAAGCTCAGGAGCAGCTCGAGACAGACATTTCCACGCAGGGAAGTGGAAGAAGCTCCGCACACCAAGGGCTCTGCTTGATACGGTCTTTCTATATCCGGAGGTAATGCTGTCATGCCTTGAATCTGAAAACGAAAGAGCAGAAACAAAGCCACTGAGTGTGTGATTGAAGAGCAGGACTGCGGCCAAGCTTGCTCAGCCCCTGGGCTGCTGCAGGGGGTAAAAGGGTGGGAGAGGGGACGGGAACGGACGCTGAAGTTGTCCGACGTCAGGCAGTCAGAATCCTAGGGATTCCCAGGAAGGTGGAGAAAGGGTCAGACACACCTTTGGGAAAGAAGAGATATAAAACATGCTCTGTTGAGTTTCTTTCTGAAGCTTTCATCCCCCACCTTATTCCTTTTTCATCCCAACTTTAGCTTTAGAATAAACTTCCTTCTTTGAAGGAAGTGGAATCAGGAGTTTTGGGGCATCTATGTAATCACTGAAAAATTCTCAGACTTATCAAAAGACAACTGAATGTATGGATATCTGTCTGTTCCTTTCATGTTATCTGTTGTGGATTCAGGTAAGATGCGGTATCTGTTTTCCCTGAAGATTAAAACAAAGTGGGACTTACCGACCACTCTGCGTTGTCTGTCTTGGAACATCTCACGTTGACCGGCAGGCTAAGGACAAGCTTATTGAAGGCAAGACCTTCCTTTTTAGTCCATTTAAACTTGTTCATTGCATCCATGAAAGAAAGGTTTTTATATTGCTTTGGGCTTTTGATAATGAAAGGCCAGGTCCTGAATATAAAATAACCAGAATGAGTTATATTCAGAACAAAAGCATTTTGTGTTTCCATTACTTTTCAATACCATAAGTCCCCTACATATGAGCTTTTAAAGAAGCAAAAAGATGCAAACAGACCCCTGTATGCCAGCTGTTGTACTGTACTCCTGCACTTTTCAAGCTATGGTACTGCAAGATTAAAAATGCTTTCTTTACTTTCTATGTTTGTTTTTTATCTGCATATTATTTGTGTAAAAAGTATTATAAACCTATTACAGTACATAAAGTACTATAAACCTATTACTGTATAGACGATTATGTCAGCTAGGTACCTAGGCTAACTCTGCTGGACTTAACACATTCCTTCTGAATACTCTCTCAGAAGGAAATTCATTTGTATGTAGGGGACTTACTGTATTCTAAAACAGATTTCATACTAGTTCATTTTTACACACACAGATAACCTAATTGAAAGCACTAATGAACTCTTAAGCAGTTACTAGAAGAAATACATATAAAATAAGAAGTCTTTTTTAAAAAGAAAATTTCTCAGTTTAGTAGCAGATGACTGTTACTTTTAGACAAATAGTTTTGACTTAGAAAGCTTCCCCAGAGTCCCACAATTCCTCACATAACTGTTTTGGCTTTGGTTAACAATATAACTGAACTGAACTGAACAATATAACTGATAAGCATTCAGTTCTGAAGACTACAATGCTAATGGTATAATAAAGAAATGTGCAGAATATCAAAAGATACTGAACAACAATGGAAATTTCAGTTCCACACTGCTGAAAAGCCTGACCGCTGCTGGTTGTCCTGTTTTTGCTTGCCTAAGTGGCAACTTAAAAAAAAAAAATTGAACCAGTGTTTTTAAAATTTCAGAGAAAAAAAATATTATAAAGATGATACACTCTGCTTCTACTTGCTGCTGAAGAAAAATATATGTTAAATGTCCAAGAAATATAAGTATATATTATTGATTCTCAAAAAAAGGAAAAGTGTAGTTCAAAAATTTGCATGGTCTGTTCCATGGATCATCCAGGAGATTATCACGGGTAACTGGTAGGTGTTCAGCTCCCTTAACACCCCAAGAGGAAGTTCCAGTGATTTTAATAATTAGCAACGAATTAACCTCCAGCTGAGGAATCTACATTTTTAATATTTGATCTTCATAATTTCTTCATTTAATTATGTCATATCAGCTCTCTCTCTTACACACATAACCTAATCAGGCACATTTAATATTATCTTTTTAATTAAACTAAACATTCTTTATTAATCTTTTAGAGTTATGAAGATAAATTTTTTATGTTTAAAATAAAAACATTTCCTCTGTACTTTAATGTGCGATAATGAATAATACAATAGGTTATATACAAGGATCTCTATATTCTTTATTCCTAACCTTTTTTCTTTAATTAAAGTCAATATATCTTTGTTGAGTTTTAAATGCACTATTTTGTACAGAGACCTTAAAATACCATGAAGAACGAGCAAGCGCCATCACACTGCAGCAAACAGATCCAGCAAAGACCTAAAGTCGATAGCATTGTAAATTAAATACTCTGTGGAGACTTATAGAGGTACAATCCAGAATTCGTACACAACAAAATTTGTACATGTAAAAACTTGTATAAAGTAAAAATTTAACTTGAAAGAGGCTCATTATATTTACATACCATGTTATTTAAAATATACTAAAAGCTAGGTCCAAGTGGTAAAGAACTGGCCTGCCAATGCAGGAGACCTGAGTTCCATCCCTGAATCAGGAAGATTCCCTGGAGAAGGAAATGGCAACCCACTCCAGCATTCTTGCCTGGGAAATTCCATGGACAGAGGAGCCTGGTGGGCTACAGTTCATCGGGTCACAAAGAGTCAGACACAACTGAAGCAACTACAGCCTCCCCAAAGTAGCTAAGTTTCATTAAATATAAAGTAACTTTAAATCAAATATTAAAAAGCGAATTTACTTTTCAAGGAGATAAGGTGTTTGTCTTGAAAAAAGGAAAAATCTTTATAATGAGGAAAATGCTGGGGGTGGAAGGGGAGATCATCAGCCTGTAATCTCCTAAACTACCACAAGGGGGCACTGGAATCTCTGCTAACTCCCTAAGTTTTCTGCAGTTTGCTAGTAAAAGTGACTTAGCAGCACCAGCAGCAGCAGCAAGAGTGAACGCGTGTGTGCTGCGTCACTTCAGTCTTGTCTGTCTTTGTGACCCCATGGACTGTAGCCCACCAGGCTCCTTTGTCCATGGGATTCTCCAGGCAAGAATACTGGAGTGGGTTGCCATGCCCTCCTCCAAGGGATCTTCCTGATTTAGAGATCGAAACCATGTCTCTAATGTCTCCTGCGTTGGCTGGTGGGTTCTTTACCACTAATGTATTGTATATTACATAGATGAAATCTTAAAGTTTTACGGTTGGAACAAATTAGCATCCGTTTGAGATTTCACAGTATCAAGTTACAGAAGAGGTGTAAACACATTTGTTTACTTAAGTATGTAGAAAAGGATTTTTAAAAGGACAAGCCCAATGAACCTTATGTTGGAGCCAGCAGGACAGGCTGGGTGGGGAGGAGAGTGTCACGACCTCCCTAACCTGGCATCTTCTCCCATTTTCATTGTCTCCTTTCCCTTCCTACTAAATTTGTTCAGGGTCCTACTTTATAACATCATATCAACAAACTTCCTAACCTTCCAGCCTGTCCTACACCACACTTGCTGATTACCACTGGAGAGAAGAGAAGGAATAGACAGAATGAGGAGTAATCCTGAGAGAGTAAATATTTATCCTAAGTATTTTTCCTTAAAAGACTGCAGTCTAAACCAGAAACAGATAATGTTCAAGTAGCAAATTCTGCTCTCACTGGGACTGGGACTTAGTTATTAGAAATTTAGGAATGTTCTAGAAAACAAAACCATTACATTTCTGCACATCTGGCAGTGTCTAAATAACTACCATGATCCACATGTAAATTGAAGGGTATTATTTATATATCACTTTAGTTGATAAAAATAAAGGATTTAATACTGATGAGTAATTTTTCTTTATGAAGTGAAAGTGAAGTCGCTCAGTCGTGTCCGACTCTTTGCGACCCCATAGACTGTAGCCTACCAAACTCCTCTGTCCATGGGATTTTCCAAGCAATAGTACTGGAGTGGATTGCCATTTCCTTCTCCAGGAGATCTTCCCAACCCAGGGCTCGAGCCCAGTTCTCCCGCATTGTAGACAGACGCTTTACCGTCTGAGCCACCAGGGAAACCAGTGGTTTTTCTTTATAAGCATAATTTAATTGGCTAGTCGATTTAAAAATATACAGAAATGAAATAAACTTAGACTATCCAAAATAAGTTCGGAAAAAGAAAAAAATGGCAAAGTTTGGGGATTTACACATTCATTTCAAGATTTACTATAAAACTATAATAACAATTGTGTGGTATTATAGTAAAGCTAAACCTGTACCACAATGAACAGAACTCAGAGTCCAGAAATTGTCAATATATGGTGAAATAATTTGCAACAAGCAATTCAGAGTAATTATATAAGAAAAAAGTAGCTTTTTTTCATCAAACAGTTCTTGTACAACTTGATGTATGCATGAAATACAATGAACCTCAGAAAATTCAACAAACAGAAAATTATTCAAAATGGACCTTCAACCTAACGCTAAAACTATAAAGCTTTTAGGGAAAAAGAAAAAAAAAGAGAAAATCTTCACAACCTTGGGCAGGCAACAGTTTCTTACACGGGATATCAAAAGCACAAAACAAACCAAAAATAATAAAATGGACTTCAGAAAAATACAGCTAAAAAATTAAAATCAAGCCATAGACCAGAAAAAAAATTATTTACCAACATACAACTGACAAAGAATTTATATCTAAAGTATAAAGAACTCTTTAAAATTATAAAGAACTCTTACAACTCAATAATAAAAAAAATAACTCAGTTAAATGGACAAGAATTTGAACAGTTAAAAAGGAACATATATAAATGAATAATCAGCATGTGAAAAGAGGCTCAAAATCATTTGTCACAGGGGAAATGGAAAATAAAACTACAGTAAGATACCACTGCATACACATTAAAATAAATGAAATTCAAAATGCAGAAAATACAGAGAACACTGGTAAGATTGTTAAACAATAGGAAATCTTACAGATTACCAGTGAGAATGTAAAAAGGTACGTTATTTGGAAGAATATTTGAGAGTCTCAGTGCGGTAAACACAGACTTAGTGTACAATCCAAGGATTCCACCCCTAGGTATTAAAGCAGAAATTGAAAACGTATGTCCATACAAAGATGAATACAATAATGTTTATAGCAGCTTGCTTCATAATTGCCACAAACTGAAAACAATCCAAATGTCTTTCAACTGGTGAACAGATATATGAAATTTTAGGTATATACACACTGGGGAATACTACTTAGCAATAAAAAGGAATGGATTGGTGATACACATACATACACACAAATCTATACACACATATATATGTACAGATGACTTTCAGTAGACGAATCTCAAAAACATTCTGAGTTAAAGAAGCCAGGCACAAAAGAATATATACCATATGATCCTATGTTCATAAAATCTAGAAAAGATCAAACTAATAGTGACATAAAGCAGATTCGTGCTTTCCTGGGGCTTTGTGTGGAGGTGGGTGTCTCCAGAGGTGTGATAGAAGTCTTAGTGGTGACGAAAATGCCCTAGAGCTCATCCGTGATGTGGTTAAACAGGGGAACACATCTGAGAGAACTTTCTAACAGCATACTTAGCACACGTGCGGGCTCAGTTGCTCAGTCTTGTCCGACTCTTTTGCGACTCTAGGAACTGTATCCCACCAGGCTCCTCTGTCCATGGGATTTCCCAGGCAAGCATGCTGGAGTGGGTTGCCATTTCCTCCTCTAGAGGATCTTTCCAACCCAGGGATAGAACCCACGTCTCCTGCATCTCCTGTGTTGGCAGGTGAGTTCTCTACCACTTAGCCACCCAGGAAGCCCATACTTAACAAAGGGGCATTTAATTGGATATAAGCTCTATCTCAAGCAATTTGACTTAAATAAATAAATAACAAACAAGAAATAAAAATATATCAACAAACAGACAAAAAAGATACAACCTATACTTTACCAATCAAATTGTTAAAGAAGGAAACCAGGAAATCTGACTTAATGAGGCGCAACTCCTAACCCTCTCCACGCCCTCTGAGTAAATGAAGTCGGGAAGGATCGAGCACAGTTGAATCTCCCTGACAGAAGCAGAGGTTTGTGAGCTGTAACAGATTTGGCAGACTGATATAATAAGGCCTGGGACATTCCTCCACTGAAAGGCAGTCAGCTCCAACCAGTTAGAAAGCATCCTCTAATAGATTTTTAATAAAATCTGAGGGAGGAATAACCCCTGTATTGTGATATAGAGAACAGAGTCACACCTCTGCCCACACAGCCGTTTACCCTCAAAACACAGAAGAGAAAGTACATAAAATATGAACAAGTGGACAAGTGAAAGTTGCTCAGTCAGGTCTGACTCTTTGCGATCCTATAGCCAATACAGTCTATGGACTTCCCCAAGCCAGAATACTGGAGTGGGTAGCCTTTTCCTTCTCCAGGGGATCTTCCCAACCCAGGGATGGAACCCAGGTCTCCTGCATTGCAGGCGGACTCTTTACCAGCTGACCCACAAGGGAAGCCCGCATAAAATATATCACCCGTCCAAAAAAATTTATATATATATATAAATAGAAGGAAGGAAATGGCAACCCACTCCAGTGTTCTTGCCTGGAGAATCCCAGGGACGGGGGAGCCTGGTGGGCTGTCGTCTGTGGGGTCGCACAGAGTCGGACACGACTGAAGTGACTTAGCAGCATATATATATCACCCAAACCTCAAACTGTGGTGTGAAGAGAAAGCAAACCACTCTCAGATTTGCTTAGAAAGTAGTCAAAACCTCACCTATGTTTACCAAAGAGAAGTTTTAAACAGAACTGGCTCAACAAAAAGAAGGAATGGCCAAACAACCGTGAAACCTAGGGTGAAAGGAAATAATATCACATTTCAACTAATTCAATATCCAGTGAAGACAAAAAAAAAGAGAGAGAGAGAGAGAGGGAGAGACAAAATAATCTATTCTAGAAGATGATATAAACCAATTATACTGGAGAGAATGTCCACAAGTGTTTCATGCTATGTTTATTTAATAAGAACATTAATGCAATTAAACAAGAGCTCAAACACAGGATGATAAAACAACAGAATGAGATGAAAAAGGAGATGGACCAAAGGAAATAAATTTATATATATATATATATCACCCAAACCTCCAACTGTGGTGTGGAGAGAAAGCAAACTACTCTCAGATTTGCTTAGAAAGTAGTCAAAACCTCACCTATGTTTACCAAAGAGAAGTTTTAAACAGAACTGGCTCAGCAAAAAGAAGGAATGGCCAAACAACCATGAAACCTAGGGTGAAAGGAAATAATATCACATTTTAACTAATTCAATATCCAGTGAAGACAAAAAAAAAAAAAAAGAGAGAGAGAGAGAGGGAGAGACAAAAAATCTATTCTAGAAGATGATATAAACCAATTATACTGGAGAGAATGTCCACAAGTGTTTCATGCTTTGTTTATTTAATAAGAACATGAATGTGATTAAACAAGAGCTCAAACACAGGATGATAAAACAACAGAATAAAAAAAAAAAAAAAGAGAGAGAGAGAGAGGGAGAGACAAAAAATCTATTCTAGAAGATGATATAAACCAATTATACTGGAGAGAATGTCCACAAGTGTTTCATGCTTTGTTTATTTAATAAGAACATGAATGTGATTAAACAAGAGCTCAAACACAGGATGATAAAACAACAGAATGAGATGAAAAAGGAGATGGACCAAAGGAAATAAATTTTAGACAAAACAAATTTAGCACCAAGTATGTTCTTAAAAACAAAAAGCAAGAGGCAGAAGAGCACCTGTGAAAAATTATAGGGAAGCTCTTGAGAAAAATCCCAAATAGATTAGAAAAAAGTTTGTAAACATAAGAAAATTTCCTCGTAATGAAAAAAAGAAGTGAATATATATATTTCCAGAAAATATGTAAATTAATATGTGTAAATATTTATATGTATAAAACACTTTGTATTTCCAAAAATTTTGATTCATATACTCAACACTGAAATATGTTCAACTGAACTTACAAATTCTACAGGTAGAGGAAGAAAGAGCCCATTTATCCAAAGACATCTCCAAAGGTGAGGGGAGCAGGGAATATGATTCCCAAGTACTATACCTAACCAAATGCTGTACAAATATAAATTTTCANAACACTGAAATATGTTCAACTGAACTTACAAATTCTACAGGTAGAGGAAGAAAGAGCCCATTTATCCAAAGACATCTCCAAAGGTGAGGGGAGCAGGGAATATGATTCCCAAGTACTATACCTAACCAAATGCTGTACAAATATAAATTTTCAAACATAAAGGCCATGAGATTTTTCTAGGCAAGAATACTGGAATGGGTTGCCATTTCCTTCTCCAGAGAATCTTCCCGACCCAGGGATCAAACCCGGGTCTCCTGCATTGCAGGCAGACGCTTTATCATCTGAGCCACCAGAGAAGCCCCTAGAAATGCAGGAATCATATGAAGATTAGGGATTATCAGGGAATCTATAAAAGCTGCAATAAACATTGTAGAAATTATGTTTCAGAATTAAAGGTGAAAATTAAAAATCTTGAGAATATAAAAATTCTAATATAAATAATAAATATTTGGAGGTACAAAAAGGGAGGTTGGGAGAAAATGTGAAAGTGTGAATGTTCTCATTTTTATGATCTAAAACTAAAATACAGTGTTTAAAAAAAGTTAATATCTTTTATGACCTATTTTCTCAGCATCTGAGAGCTCCTTTATAAACACTGAAATATGTTCAACTGAACTTACAAATTCTACAGGTAGAGGAAGAAAGAGCCCATTTATCCAAAGACATCTCCGAAGGTGAGGGGAGGGGGGAATATGATTCCCAAGTACTATATCTAACCAAATGCTGTACAAATATAAATTTTCAAACATAAAGGCCATGAGATTTTCTAGGCAAGAATACTGGAGTGGGTTGCCATTTCCTTCTCCAGAGAATCTTCCTGACCCAGGGATCGAACCTGGGTCTCCTGCATTGCAGGCAGATGCTTTATCATCTGAGCCACCAGAGAAGTCCCTAGAAATGCAGGAATCATATGAAGATTAGGGATTATCATGGAATCTATAAAAGCTGCAATGAACATTGTGGAAATTATGTTTCAGAATTAAAGGTGAAAATTAAAAAGCTTGAGAATATGAAAATTCTAATATAAATAATAAATACTTGGAGGTACAAAAAGGGAGGTTGGGAGAAAATGTGAAAGTGTGAATGTTCTCATTTTTATGGTCTAAAACTAAAATACAGTGTTTAAAAAAAGTTAATATCTTTTATGACCTATTTTCTCAGCATCTGAGAGCTCCTTTATATTTTTTTTTTAAGAAAGAGAACAAATGAAGCAGGAACTTTCCATCACATAAACCTCACTGGAACCACATGGAGAGTGTTGATGTATCATCCAGCAGGGAATACAAATTTATCTAAACTCATTATCTATTCTATTATCTGATCTTTGGGAGGTTTTGTTTTTCCTTAAGCCTTACCAGATCTGTAGAAGGCAGAGGAAAACTGCATGCTCCACAACACACAAATTTTGAGACAGGATGTACGTGTCTCTATTTTTCTCCCAATGTATCCTCTAATCCTAGAATTGCTACAGAATCTTTAAAATAAAATGGGGCACCTAAATAGTCCTTACATTAAAAGCAAAACTAGAAGATTCTAGGTTATATGTTATATGATATTCCTGTTTAATACTGTATCCTAAAACCAAATTAGCAATATTTTCATAAGAAAAACAAAAAAAAGCACCCAAAACCCTTTCTCTGTCTTTTTCCTAGTACCTTGTTGGTTTGGCCTTTAATAATATTTATGTCAGTGTGATGAAAGTGAAAGAGGAGAGTGAAAAAGTTGGCTTAAAGCTCAACATTCAGAAAACTAAGATCATAGCATCTGGTCCCATCACTTCATGGGAAATAGATGGGGAAACAGTGGAAAGAGTGTCAGACTTTGACTTCCCCCGTGGCTCAGACGGTAAAGCATCTGTCTACAATGCGGGAGACCTGGGTTCGATCCCTGGGTCGGGAAGATCTGCTGGAGAAGGAAATGGCAATCCACTCTAGTACTATTGCCTGGAAAATCCCATGGACAGATGAGCCTGATAGGTTACAGTCCATGGGGCCGCAAAGAGTCGGACACGAAGTGAAGTCCGAGTGACTTCACTTCACAACATCACTGCAGATGGTGATTGCAGCCATGAAATTAAATGACACTTACTCCTTGGAAGGAAAGCTTGTCCAACCTAGATAGTATATTCAAAAGCAGAGACATAACTTTACCAACAAAGGTCCGTCTAGTCAAGGCTATGGTTTTTCCAGTGGTCATGTATGGATGCGAGAGTTGGACTGTGAAGAAAGCTGAGCACCGAAGAATTGATGCTTTTGAACTATGGTGTTGGAGAAGACTCTTGAGAGTCCCTTGGACTGCAAGGAGATCCAACCAGTACATTCTGAAGTAGATCAGTCCTGGATGTTCATTG
This sequence comes from Cephalophus harveyi, assembly GCA_006410635.1. Classification (NCBI taxonomy): domain Eukaryota; kingdom Metazoa; phylum Chordata; class Mammalia; order Artiodactyla; family Bovidae; genus Cephalophus; species Cephalophus harveyi. Next base: position 102,501 of record SJYT01008763.1, read on the forward strand.
GAAGGACTGATGCTGAAGCTGAAATGCCAATACTTTGGCCACTTCATGCGAAGAGTTGACTCATTGGAAAAGACTCTGATGCTGGGAGGGATTGGGGGCAGGAGGAGAAGGGGACGACAGAGGATGAGATGGTTGGATGGCATCACCAACTCGATGGACATAAGTTTGGGTAAACTCCGGGAGTTGGTGATGGACCGGGAGGCCTGGCGTGCTGCGATTCATGGGGNAAAGACTCTGATGCTGGGAGGGATTGGGGGCAGGAGGAGAAGGGGACGACAGAGGATGAGATGGTTGGATGGCATCACCAACTCGATGGACATAAGTTTGGGTAAACTCCGGGAGTTGGTGATGGACCGGGAGGCCTGGCGTGCTGCGATTCATGGGGTCGCAAAGAGTCGGACATGACATGACTGAGTGAATGAACTGAACTGATGATGAACTAAACTTAAAAGTCTGATTTAAAGTTGAAACATGTACTTATAACAGAGGTTCTTTTTCATTCATATTTTTGAAGAATAAATATATTTAAACATGTAGTTAAATGTTTTATGTGGGCAATGACATCTCAAAACTAGTCTTGTTCTGTGATGCAATTCTCCCTAAGTGACGAAAATCCCAACTTCAGTATTTCCTGGAGGAGATCAAACTAGTGGACACTGACAAAGCTTGTTGGGACACAGGAGATAAGCATTTTCAGAGGCTTCATAAAAGTTGCACAGAAAAGAAAATAACTGGATCATAGCATGCAGTTTGGTCATCTTGTAAATACACAGCTTTGAATGTTCATCTAACATTCCCTCCAACGTTCTCTTGATTAGGAAGTTTCTAGTCAATACATTAAAAATATTCTAAAGGGAAAAAAACAAAGCTAGCTAAGTCTTGCTGCGCTGTGCTCAGTCATGTCCGACTCTTTGCGACCCCATAGACTGCAGCCTGCCAGGCTCTTCTGTCCATGGGATTCTCCAGGCAAGAATACTGAAGTGGGTTGCCACGCCCTCCTCTGGGGGATTTTCCCAACCCAGTGATCGAACCCAGGTCTCCCACATTGCAGCCAGACTCCTGAACAGTCTGAGCCATCTGGGAAGCCTGTTTAAGTCTTAGTAAGAAGCAATATGGGCTTCCCTGGTGGCTCAGATGGTAAAGAATACTTGCAATGCAGGAGACCTGGGTTCGATCCCTGGGTCCCAAAGATTCCGTGGAGAAATAAATGGCTCCCCACTCCAGTATTATTGCCTGGAAAATCCAATGGACAAATGAGCTTGGTGGCCTATGGGCCGTAGGGTACCAAAGAGTTGGACGTGACTGAAGTGACTAAACATCCACGCAAGAAACATACAATCTTGAAATTTTAAAAACAAGACTATATCCTAGTGCTTCTAGAGTGACATTTTATGTGTCGTTGTGATTTTTATTGACATTTTATTTGTCCGTAATGTAGTTACTATGAACAAAAAGGCACATATATAGCAACGACAATACTAATCCCACCTCCCCCATTGATTATGTAATCTATGAAGTTGAACAGATTCTTAATCTTTAGTTTCCATTTTTCCTTCTCTGAACTGGGACTGCAAATACTGCTCTACCTAATAAAACTGTGTGAAAATAAATTAACTGAAATTACGTATGTGAAAATACTTCAGAAGCTACAACCTAATTTATACCAGCATTTTGTTATTTGTATTTTAGCAGATACAGACCTCTGATATGGTGGTCATTGGGTTGAATAGGAACTCAGTAGAACATATCTATGAATAGTGGGTTTAATTTAAAAAGAAGAATGTTGCAGTTTCTAATTTATAATCCCTATAAAATTTTGGAACAAAAAGTAGGCCATAATTAGATTCTCCTTCAGATCTATGTTTTTACCACATCCTCATTAAGTGTTTATTTAATCTTTCCTTAAATATACCCCCTCAAAAATCTATGTGTCACTTTTGCCTAATTACATCAGTCCTTTTGTAATTGACTGATTAATTTAGAAAAATTCTAATCATCAGAAAATTCTTCCTTGTATAAAAATAAAATCTACACTTCAAACTTTCTACCAGCCATCCTAATTCTTCTTTGTGGTACTGCTAAGAATGGATAAAATCCTTTTTTTTCTATATCAAACTTAATAATAATTCTCAATTTCCTTTTCAAACATGTTTCCCTGCACCATTAGGACATGATTATTCTTCCTTTCCTCTTCTCGTTCCCTCACCATCTCCCAGAGATGTAGTTAATCAACAAGTCCAGTGAAGGCTACTTTCAAAAGGTAATCTAATTGGAACCATTTCTCACCAATTTTACTGGTACCATCCTGGTCTAAGTCATCCTCACCTTTCAACTGGACAATCACAAATCTCCTGGTTGATTATATTATTTCTAATCTTGCCCTCCTAGAGTCTTTTCTCAACATAGTGGCTAAATTAACATTTTGAATACCTATTTCCTGTAATAGGACTCTTGAGAGTCCCTTGCGCTGAAAGGAGATCAAACCAGTAAATACAAAAGGAAATCAGTCCTGAATATTCATTGGAAGGACTGAAGCTGAAGCTCCAATACTTTGGCCACTTGATGCAAAGAACTGACTCATTGGAAAAGACCCTGATGCTGGGAAAGATTGAAGGCAGGAGGAGAAGAGGATGACAGAGGATGAGATGGTTGGATGGTATCACTGACTTGATGGACATGAGATTCCTGTAATAGGACTCTTGAGAGTCCCTTGCGCTGAAAGGAGATCAAACCAGTAAATACAAAAGGAAATCAGTCCTGAATATTCATTGGAAGGACTGAAGCTGAAGCTCCAATACTTTGGCCACTTGATGCAAAGAACTGACTCATTGGAAAAGACCCTGATGCTGGGAAAGATTGAAGGCAGGAGGAGAAGAGGATGACAGAGGATGAGATGGTTGGATGGTATCACTGACTTGATGGACATGAGTTTGGGCAAGCTTCAGGAGTTGGTGATGAACAGGGAAGCCTGGTGTGCTGCAGTGCATGGGTTCACAAAGAGTTGGACACAACTGAGCAGCTGAACTGATCCTATAAGAAGGCTTCCCAGGTGGTACAAAGGTAAAGAATCTGCCTGTCAGTGTAGGAGACAAAAGAGATTCAGGTTCAATCCCTGGGTTGGGGAGATTCCCTGGAGTAGGAAATGGCAACCCCACTCCAGTACTCTTGTCTGGAAAATTCCATAGATAGAAAAGCCTGGTGGGCTACAGTCCATGAGGTTGCAAAGAGTTGGACATGATCAAACTAGCACACATGAATCATACCCTATAATAGCTTCTCTTTGCATTTAAAACCCAAAGTCCTTATGTTGCCTATAAAGTCCTACACTGTCTGGTCCCACTTGCTCTTATAACTCCCACTTATTGCCCACCATATCTCCCTCTGCTTCAGCCAAACTCACCTTCTTGCTGTTCTTTGAACATGCTGGCCTCATTCTCTCTGCAGAGTATACTTGCAGATTTTTCCATGACTGGCTCCTCAACACTTAGGTCTCTATTCAAACATCACCTTCTGATATAGACTGAATATTTGTGTCCCCACCCCGCCCCACAAATTCACATGTTGAAATCCTAACACCCAAGGTGATGTAATTAGGAGGTGGGACTTTTGGAACAGTCTGTCCTCATAAATGGGATTAGTGTCCTTATAGAAGCAGCTTGAGAAAGCTCCCCTGAGCTTTCTGCCATGGGAGATCACTGTGAGAAGATGGCTGTGTGGGTCCTCAGCAGGCACTGAATCTGCCAGAACCTTGGTCTTGGACTTCTCAACCTCCAGAACAGTGAGAGACAACTTTCTATTGTTTATAAGCTACCCTGTTTGTGGTAGTTAAAACAGAAGGGACTAAGACAGCTCCCTAGATAAGCTCTCACAGGTCCCATCACTTCATAGGAAATAGATGGGGAAACAGTGGAAACAGTGTCAGACTTTATTTTGGGGGGCTCCAAAATCACTGCAGATGGTGATTGCAGCCATGAAATTAAAAGACACTTACTCCTTGGAAAGAAAGCTATGACCAACCTAGATAGCATATTCAAAGCAGAGACATAACTTTGCCAACAAAGGTCCATCTAGTCAAGGCTATGGTTTTTCCAGTGGTCATATATGGATGCGAGAGTTGGACTGTGAAGAAAGCTGAGCACCGAAAAACATATGCTTTTGAACTGTGGTGTTGGAGAAGACTCTTGAGAGTCCCTTGGACTGCAAGGAGATCGAACCAGTCCATTCTGAAGGGGATCAGTCCTGGATGTTCTTTGGAAGGACTGATGCTGAAGCTGAAATGTCAATACTTTGGCCACTTCATGCAAAGAGTTGACTCATTGGAAAAGACCCTGATGCTGGGAGGGATTGGGGACAGGAGGAGAAGGGGACGACAGAGGATGAAATGGTTGGATGGCATCACCGACTCGATGGACATAAGTTTGGGTAAACTCCGGGAGTTGGTGATGGACAGGGAGTCCTGGCGTGCTGCGATTCATGGGGTCGCAAAGAGTCGGACATGACTGAGCGAATGAACTGAACTGATGATGAACTAAACTTAAAAGTCTGATTTGAAGTCCAAACATGTACTTATAACAGAGGTTCTTTTTCATTCATATTTTTGTAGAATAAATATATTTAAATATGTAGTTAAATGTTTTATGTGGGCAATGACATCTCAAAACTAGTCTTGTTCTGTGATGCAATTCTCCCTGTCTAAGTGACGAAAATCCCAACTTCAGTATTTCCTGGAGGAGATCAAACTAGTGGACACTGACAAAGCTTGTTGGGACACAGGAGATAAGCATTTTCAGAGGTTTCATACAAGTTGTGCAGAAAAGAAAATAACTGGATCATAGCATGCAGTTTGTTCATCTTGTAAATACACAGCTTTGAATGTTCATCTAACATTCCCTCCAGCGTTCTCTTGATTAGTAAGTTTCTAGTCAATACATTAAAAATATTCTAAAGGGAAAAAAGCAAAGCTAGTTAAGTCTTGCTGTGCTGTGCTCAGTCATGTCCGACTCTTTGCGACCCCATAGACTGCAGCCTGCCAGGCTCCTCTGTCCATGGGATTCTCCAGGCAAGAATACTGAAGTGGGTTGCCACGCCCTCCTCTGGGGGATTTTCCCAACCCAGTGATCGAACCCAGGTCTCCCACATTGCAGCTGGACTCCTGAGCAGTCTGAGCCATCAGGGAAGCCTGTTTAAGTCTTAGTAAGAAGCAATATGGGCTTCCCTGGTGGCTCAGATGGTAAAGAATACCTGCAATGCAGGAGACCTGGGTTCGATCCCTGAGTCCCAAAGATTCCGTGGAGAAACAAATGGCTCCCCACTCCAGTATTATTGCCTGGAAAATCCAATGGACAAATGAGCTTGGTGGCCTATGGGCCGTAGGGTACCAAAGAGTCGGACGTGACTGAAGTGACTAAACATCCACGCAAGAAACATACAATCTTGATATTTTAAAAACAAGACTATATCCTATTGCTTCTAGAGTGACATTTTATGTGTCATTGTGATTTTTATTGACATTTTATTTGTCCGTAATATAGTTACTGTGAACAAAAAGGCACATATATAGCAACAACAATACAAATCCCACCTCCCCCATTGATTATGTAATCTATGAAGTTGAACAGATTCTTAATCTTTGTTTCCATTTTTCCTTCTCTGAACTGGGACTGCAAATATTGCTCTACCTAATAAAACTGTGTGAAAATAAATTAACTGAAATTACGTATGTGAAAATATTTCAGAAGCTACAACCTAATTTATACCAGCATTTTGTTATTTGTATTTTAGCAGATACAGACCACTGATATGGTGGTCATTGGGTTGAATAGGAACTCAGTAGAACATATCTATGAATAGTGGGTTTAATTTAAAAAGAAGAGTGTTGCAGTTTCTAATTTATAATCCCTATAAAATTTTGGAACAAAAAGTAGGCCATAATTAGATTCTCCTTCAGATCTATGTTTTTACCACATCCTCATTAAGTGTTTGTTTAATCTTTCCTTAAATATACCCCCTCAAAAATCTATGTGTCACTTTTGCCTAATTACATCAGTCCTTTTGTAATTGACTGATTAATTTAGAAAAATCCTAATCATCAAAAAATTCTTCCTTGTATAAAAAGAAAATCTACACTTCAAACTTTCTACCAGCCATCCTAATTCTTCTTTGTGGTACTGCTAAGAATGGATAAAATCCTTTTTTTTCTATATCAAACTTAATATTAATAATAATTCTCAATTTCTTTTTAAAACATGTTTCCCTGCACCATTAGGACATGATTATTTTTCCTTTCCTCTTCTCTTTCCCTCACCATCTCCCAGAGATGTAGTTAATCAACAAGTCTAGTGAGGGCTACCTTCAAAAGGTAATCTGACTGGAACCATTTCTCACCGATTTTACTGGTACCATCCTGGTCTAAGTCATCCTCACCAAATCTCCTGGTTGATTATATTATTTCTAATCTTGTCCTCCTAGAGTCTTTTCTCAACACAGTGGCTAAATTAACATTTTGAATACCTATTTCCTATAATAGGACTCTTGAGAGTCCTTTGCACTGAAAGGAGATCAAACCAGTAAATACAAAAGGAAATCAGTCCTGAATATTCACTGGAAGGACTGAAGCTGAAGCTCCCATACCTTGGCCACTTGATGCAAAGAACTGACTCATTGGAAAAGACCCTGATGCTGGGAAAGATTGAAGGCAGGAGGAGAAGAGGATGACAGAGGATGAGATGGTTAGATAGCATCACTGACTTGATGGACATGAATTTGAGCAAGCTCCAGGAGTTGGTGATGAACAGGGAAGCCTGGTGTGCTGCAGTGCATGGATTCGCAAAGAGTTGGACACAACTGAGCAGCTGAACTGATCCTATAAGAAGGCTTCCCAGGTGGTACAAAGGTAAAGAATCTGCCTGTCAGTGTAGGAGACAAAAGAGATTCAGGTTCAATCCCTGGGTTGGGGAGATTCCCTGGAGTAGGAAATGGCAACCCACTCCAGTACTCTTGTCTGGAAAATTCCATAGATAGAAAAGCCTGGTGGGCTACAGTCCATGAGGTTGCAAAGAGTTGAACACGATCAAACTAGCACACATGAATCATACCCCATAATAGCTTCTCTTTGCATTTAAAATCCAAAGTCCTTATGTTGCCTATAAAGTCCTACACTGTCTGATCCCACTTGCTCTTATACCTCCCACTTATTGCCCACCATATCTCCCTCTGCTTCAGCCAAACTCACCTTCTTGCTGTTCTTTGAATATGCTGGCCTCATTCTCTCTGCAGAGTATACTTGCAGATCTTTCCATGACTGGCTCCTCAACACTTAGTCTCTATTCAAACATCACCTTCTGATAGAGACTGAATATTTGTGTCCCCGCCCCGCCCCACAAATTCACATGCTGAAATCCTAACACCCAAGGTGATGTTATTAGGAGGCGGGGCTTTTGGAACAGTCTGTCCTCATAAATGGGATTAGTGTCCTTATAGAAGCAGGTTGAGAAAGCTCCCCTGAGCTTTCTGCCAAGGGAGATCACTGTGAGAAGACAGCTGTCTGGGTCCTCAGCAGGCACTGAATCTGCCAGAACCTTGATCTTGGACTTCTCAACCTCCAGAACAGTGAGAGACAAATTTCTATTGTTTATAAGCTACCCTGTTTGTGGTAGTTAAAACAGAAGGGACTAAGACAGCTCCCTAGATAAGCTCTCACCACCCAGCTGAAAACAACAACACACTTCCTTCATTGTCTCAATTATTTTCATAACATCTTTCAATATCTGAAGTCTTACATGTATATTTGCTTAATACCTCTTACCCTCTGTAATATACAATCTCAAGGGAGCAAGAATAATATTTATCTTGTTTGTTATTTTGCCATAAGTCATTCCTATCATATACAACCGTGCAGAAAGAATTAACACGGCAAGCCTAAGACTGACATCCTAGGAATACCTGCTTGGAAGGCTGACCTTTGGCTGACATCAGGGAACTTAAATAGCAAACAATTTTCTCCACTAACATAAAGCTTTCTCTAAATGATAAGTGCAGACAGTACCTAGACTGTCTGTACAAATGCTGCTGCTTATGTTGAATACTTGCTTTCCTTCTGGGAGTCTGGAATTTTGGTATTTGCCAAGCAGAAAGCACCTATGTGACCAGCCCCCAACAAAAACTCTGAATTCTGTCTCCTATCATATACAATCGTGCAGAAAGAATTAACACGGCAAGCCTGAGACTGACATCCTAGGAATACCTGCTTGGAAGGCTGACCTTTGGCTGACATCAGGGAACTTAAAGAGCAAACAATTTTCTCCACTAACATAAAGCTTTCTCTAAATGATAAGTGCAATTTACCATACCTAGACTGTCTGTACAAATGCTGCTGCTTATGTTGAATACTTGCTTTCCCTCTGGGAGTCTGGAATTTTGGTATTTGCCAAGCAGAAAGCACCTATGTGACCAGCCCCCAACAAAAACTCTGAATTCTGAGTCTCTAATGAGCATCTCCAGTTGACAACACTTTATCTGTGTTGTCATAATTTGCTGCTGGTGGAATTAAGCACATTCTGTGAGACTCCACGGGGAGGCGTTTCTTGAAAGCTTGCCTTGAAAACTTGTACCAGGTTTCCTGTGGATTTTGCCTCATGCACTTTTTCCTTTGGTTCATTTTTTATAGTCTTTCACTATAATATGTGTTAGCCATGAATATAACTACATGCTGAATCCTTCAGGTCTTCCTGGAAAACTAGTGAACCTAAGTAGTCGGAAAGACCTTGGACACAGCAAACAAGATGGTCACCTGGACGCCGCAGCTGAAAATATCAAATAGCACAGCACATAAAGGAATCCCATAACATGGTGATGAATCCAAAATGAAAATAAAGCCCACCCTTACCCCTATCATGAAATCCATTTACTACTTACGTGACTGGCCTGTAGATCTCCTTAACACCAATGAACTGAAGTTGCTCCATGATGTCTGGGATACTTGCACATCGAGTAAGATTAATTCTTGGGTAATAAAGAAGGTATGAGAGACACATTTCATTCCTGGTGCTTAATCCTCCCTGAAAATGGAGATATTTTATTTAGAAAAGTATATGTTCCACCAACTCTGATACTTATAGCACACAAACTACAAATGTTACACAGTTTCTTCCAATATTGAAATGTAACCCATCTTAAAGCTGAAAAATAATCACCTAAATGACAATTTGGTTTTCAAAAAGAAAGTAGCACTTCTAAAATTAATTGTTATTCCCAGCTCTTTAAAAGTTCTCTTTCTTAAATAACCTAATAATGTCCTCAAAGTTCTGTTTATATGGTGTAAACTTCTCACTATCGTGAACATTTCTGAGGATGTTTAGCAACATGATACCAATCAGTCAGTGTGCTGGAATCTTTGCCTGATTGCATTGAATTTTCTATAATCTTGTTGTCATAAATATCAGCATCTGCATACAACAGGGGAAACAGATTACACACTTTGAATCTAAATGTAAATAGTGGACTAATTAAAAAAAGATCAAAGATTCTCCAAAGAACAGAATCTGGAGTTGCTTACCATATATTATCTACAATGTCCAATTTTCAACCAAAAGTTATTAAACATGAAAAGAAACAGGAAACTATGACCTGTATTCAGAAGTAGAAATTTATTGTGAAGGATATAGATGCTGGATTTAGCAAAGACTTAAAAACAGACATACACATGTTAAAAGAGCTAAAGGAAGATATTCAATTGAAGATAAATAAGCTAAAAATGAGTGAACAAATAAGGAATAACATCAGATAAAAGAAAACACACAAAAAAGAACCAAATAGAAAGTCTAGATGTGAAAGATACTATAACTAAATTAAAAGTTCACAGGATGAGCTCAACATCAACTTTAGATGGCAGAGGAAGGAAGCAAGGAACTTGAAGACTGATCTCTAGAAATCTTCCAACTCAAAGAACAAAGAGAGAAAGACTAAAGTAAGTAAAAAAAAAAAAA
>SJYT01008783.1:2402-79042 GCA_006410635.1 Cephalophus harveyi
TGAGAACAGCAGACCACCTAACCTGCCTATTGAGAAATCTATATGCAGGTCAGCAAGCAACAGTTAGGACTGGCCATGGAACAACAGACTGGTTCTAAATAGGAAAAGGAGTCTGTCAAGGCTGTATATTGTCACTCTGTTTATTTAACTTCTATGCAGAGTACATCATGAGAAACGCTGGGCTGGAAGAAACACAAGCTGGAATCAGATTGCCAGGAGAAATAACAATAAAATAACAATAACCTCAGATATGCAGATGACACCACCCTTATGGCAGAAAGTGAAGAGGAACTAAAAAGCCTCTTGATGGAAGTGAAAGTGGAGAGCAAAAAAGTTGGCTTAAAGCTCAACATTCAGAAAACTAAGATCATGGCATCCGGTCCCATCACTTCATGGGAAATAGATGGGGAAACAGTGGAGACAGTGGCAGGCTTTATTTTGGGGGGCTCCAAAATCACTGCAGATGGTGATTGCAGCCATGAAATTAAAAGACACTTACTCCTTGGAAGCAAAGTTATGACCAACCTAGATAGCATATTCAAAAGCAGAGACATTACTTTGCTGACTAAGGTCCATCTAGTCAAGGCTATGGTTTTTCCTGTGGTCATGCATGGATGTGAGAGTTGGACTGTGAAGAAGGATGAGCGCCGAAGAATTGATGCTTTTGAACTGTGGTGTTGGAGAAGACTCCTGAGAGTCCCTGGGACTGCAAGGAGATCCAACCAGTCCATTCTGAAGGAAATCAACCCTGGGATTTCTTTGAAAGGCGTGATGCTGAAGCTGAAACTCCAATACTTTGGCCACCTCATGCGAAGAGTTGACTCATTGGAAAAGACTCTGATGCTGGGAGGGATGGGGGCAGGAGGAGAAGGGGACCACAGAGGATGAGATGGCTGGATGGCATCACTGACTCGATGGATGTGAGTCTGAGTGAACTCTGGGAGTTGGTGATGGACAGGGAGGCCTGGCGTGCTGTGATTCATGGGGTCGCAGAGTCAGACATGACTGAGCGACTGAACTGAACTGAACTGGATACTAACAGTATCTATAACCGTACGATTGCGTGAATTTTAAATGATGTAAAGTCAGTGCTCAATAGACTCTAAGCGTTCAATACATGTTTGCATTTATTATTATTATTATCCCCATCTTGCAGATGGAGAGATTGGATTGCCGAGTGTTTCAGTTTGTGTGTTGCACCAAACTTGGTGATGGAATTGGGGTTTGCATTATCCTGGTGAAGGATGCAACACTCACCTTTTTTCAGAAGGTATTGAGCCAAGGGATAGAAGAGCAAGTCTGGGAGGAGCCAGAGCAACAAGTGCAGTGATGATGGTTCCCAGACATTTGCCAGATGGCCAGGACTTGACAAAGGATGAGGAGGAACGTAGCCCCATCTGGTTCCTTCTTTATCTCCTGTTGAGACTCCTTTAAGAGGCAGCGGAGAGGAAGTTATTTCACGCTACATGGCCTGGTCGTGGATCTCTCCTGCAGAGATGGGACGAAGTGTTCAAGCTTCCCGTTGCTAATGGCGGGCAGTCAGAATGCAGTTATCGGCATTGTCTTGGACAATCCCCTAAAACTGTTAACAAGTAAATAAGTTAACTTTTCTTCAGCTATTACTCTGCATCTGGTGCAGTTTCATGTGCTTTACACGTATGAACTCAATGAATATTCATAGCAAGTCTGTGAGGTAGTTATTATTATCCTCATTTTATGTATTATTAAACTGAGGCACTGAGAGGTTGCAAAAACCTGCTGAAGTTCATACAGCTAGAAAGTGGAACAGGTTGTGGCCTTAGGCAGACTCCAGAGTCTGTACTCTTAACCTCCATGCTTAGAACCTTTTAGGTTGTGAAAACTAAAATATTATATCGCAGCATCAGTAACTTTGTACCCCAGTGAATTTTGGAGCTCAAAATAGGTTAGATTTCCTTCTTTCCTTACAAGCGTTCTTCAACAGAACAGGTTAGTTTTTCCTGATTTAAAAATTATGCATTCATATTTTTATTATATGCAAGTTGTTACTTTAGGTTTCCTGAGGGGATCAAGGGTAAATGAGATGTTTTAGAAGAGGTCAGGATCCAGTTAGCCAAACATTCACACACAGAGACACACACCCAGAAGTCTAACTCAAGACAAAGTATTGATTTCTATCGTAGACGGATAAAGTGACATGAAAATGTGATCCATATTATGGGTTCTGAGGACTTGTTCAATTGCATTTGTGACTTATTACGTCTTTAGTCACTGATTCCAAGTGGAATCTTTGGGATCAGAATGGACACTGTCCTTAGGGTCCAAAGCTGTTTGTGTGGATCTTTTTATCATCCAGTTCATTTTATAATTCTGTTGTGGTCAAGGTAGCTCACTTTAAATTATTGTTTATCTCAGTGGCCATTTCCCATTACTTATGATCTTGCATTGCTTTCTTTGTGTTTTGGATCTCTCAATATTTCTCTAGCTCATTTTGGTCTCTTTAGACTGACTGTATAGGAATTGCTTAGGTAAGCAGTACAATGTATGTCTCTTTATACATTAAAAAAATAAAAACAAAATCTTAAAATGGACTTAAGGCTGCTCTATGCATAAGAAATTTTATCATTTTGCATTTTGATTGCTTTTCTATATCAGATGTGTCAGTAGGGTCCAAAGTCTAGAGAATAGATCTACACAGTATTTTTATAGATCCCCTTTTATTGGTAAATATCAATGATGTGTTTCTGTAAAATCATTCCATTTCCAGTAACATGAGATACTTCAGCTGGACTACTTATACTTCAATATCTCTCTTTCTTTTGTGTTTTTAGAATATGTAAGTATGTGTGCCTCTTCAATATATTGGTGCCCATTTCTACCTCTGGTGTCCAAATAAGGCATGCTTACTCTGCCCCAGGGGTGGGGAGATCACTTAGCTTTGTGTTTCTGCTGCAAACAATCCTTCATTAGGGATCTTGAACTGGGGTTTTCATAAAACACAGAACTTCTTATGGAGTAACTCGGTTGTTTGATATGCTCATCCCTGGGTAGGTCATAACCAGGGCTGAGAGAGTCTTTGGAACCAGGTGAGTGTGCTCCAATCCTGCCCCTCTTTCATCTGATCCAAGCGTCTCTGAAGCTTTAAATCTTACATCAGTTTTGTGAATCTATTTTCATTCTCGCCCTCATTCTGGCAATGTAACATGCTTTGGCTGGACTGGTTTATTTCAAGAAGCTGCTTTTGTGTTTTAAAAATAAAAGGATGAGAGTGCTTCGCATATGTTGGAGCACTTACAATTAGTTGGTGTTACTCTCTTAAGTGATTGGGCAGGGAAGGCAGACTGCCAGCCTTGGCAATCTTTTCAGATTCTTTTTTTGTGCCAATTTGCAATTTGTGCCACGATTTTATCAGGAGCATTTTATTGAGCTTCAGAGATGACTACTTTTTGACCTGTCTGGGTAGATGCTTGCCTGAAGTCATAAAACTGATTCTTCTTCAAATATTTTTCCATATTCCATGGGGGTGTATGGGGTAATAATTCAGGAAGCTGAGTATGGAATAGATATTGTCACATTGCCATTTATCATGGAAGGATTTGGTATAGAGTTTGGTGGCTCAGACGTTAAAGCGTCTGCCTCCAATGTGGGAGACCTGGGTTCAATCCCTGGGTCAGGAAGATCCCCTGGAGAAGGAAATGGTAACCCACTCCAGTACTCTTGCCTGGAGAATCCCATGGATGGAAATGCCTGGTAGGCTACAGTCCACGGGGTCGCAAAGGGTTGGACACGACTGAGCAACTTCACCTTCACCTTTGCTACAGAGATGGAGAAATATAGTGACATAGAAAGTTTGAGTGGACATACCCTATTTTAGTTGATGAGGTAAAAATGGAATTAGTTGACTAAAATAAAATTTCAATCCCCTAACAATGAGGAGAAGGCAATGGCACCCCACTCCAGTACTCTTGCCTGGAAAATCCCATGGATGGAGGAGCCTGGTGGGCTGTAGTCCATGGGGGCGCCAAGAGTTGGGCTCGACTGGGCGACTTCACTTTCACTTTTCAGTTTCATGCATTGAGGAGGAGGAGGAAATGGCAACCCACTCCAGTGTTCTTGCCTGGAGGATCCCAGGGACGGGGGAGCCTGGTGGGAGACCGTCTATGGGGTCGCACGGAGTCGGACACGACTGAAGCGACTTAGTAGTAGTAGTAGTAACAATGAGGAACCTGGAGCACTGAAAATTCCAATCCCCAAACACTGGGTTTGAGAAGCTACTATAGCCCCAGAAGGCGAGGCTGGAGGGGAGAAAGTTGTGGAGGAAGGCTGTGGTGCAACTCGGTTTAAGAATTGAATTCTGACTTCAGAGAAGTAAATAGTTTAGTTTGAAATGCAAGATTGATTCATAGAAACTTAATAAATAAAATTCTATGTCATGTCTCAGAGTCCCATTGCTGGAATGCAGATAAGGACTAAAGGACTATGGTGTCTGAGAGGAAATGAGGTTCCTGGGTATTGAGATGGTCAGAGAAGATTCCAAGGATGATATAAGTTTTGGTTATTCTTGAAGCGTAGATACAAGTTAGACAGATGGAAAATGAATCAAAGAAGAACATGGCCACAAATTCCAGGAGTATGAATACATGTTAAGAGAATAATGAATAGAAATATATTGTGCAAAAGCTTTACATATTATAAAATAAGTTGAAAATTTGTCTTAGAATAAAAGTAGTGACTTTCCAATCTTTTTTTTTTTTTTTAACCTGTTACATTCTTGATGGAGCAGTCCCTGGTTCTTTCCTTGAGTTAGTTTTTCTCTCTTGCTTTTATGCATTCATACACATGTAGTTATGTTTGACATGTCTGGGATAAGATATGTCAGCTGATTTGACTTGTGAATTTTAATTCATAAGACTTTGAAGGAAAAAATAAAATACCAGGTAGTAATATAGCCCTTAGAAAAAAGATCATTTTTTTTTCATTATATAAATACCAGGCAATCCTCTATGAATATATAAATCAATGGATGAATAGATATTTGATAGATAGTATGAAATGATTTTATAAAACTGAGATATACAGTTTCAAAATACAGGGAATTCAAAATGACATTCTTTTCATTGCCTAGTTATATCTCAAGGGCTGTATTTCTCATAAACTTTAATATATTTATAAAACATTATATATATATATATACACACACACACACATTTATGTAGTTGCTTGGGGATCCTTCACGTTTAATTTTCTGAGTTTGCATATATAATTCTAATTCTTATCCACAATGTTGCATTTATTCAGGGGTGGCTTTAAAATTTGTTAAAAATATTGTATTGATTGATATCATTGGAATCATATGGCAGAAAGATTATTTGAACTAAATCAGAAAAGTGGGAATCTACTGGACCTGTACGAAGATGTCTAATGTAAAACAAGTAGAGGAAAACTAGGCCTTGGGACAAGAGGAAAAAAGGAATTGTATTTCTGCTTCTCCTAGCATGTTGGCCTCTACATGGTGGAGAATGTGGCTGCTGAAGGCTGCCAGGCCTGATAACCTGCAGCCCCCCACAGAAGGACCGGCTCTCTTCTTTTAGTTCTAGCTCGAAACCATGTCTGATTGGTTTGAGTTGGGTTATATGCCCAATTAATTTTGGATGGCACCACCTGGCACATGCATGGTGATTGGGGTCTGTTCCTGTATATCTGGACTAATATAATATAAAAACTATATACACTCTCCCCTAATTGGTTTCAAATACATTTATAAAATTACACTTGGCTTAAAGTATAGAGAAACAAGGGAGGGGTAGTTAAAATGCTGTTTTAAGATCATAAAAGTTCAGAGCATTCTGGCCTTTCATTGTTTATAGAAATAACACTTGATAGATATACAGTTTATTTACAGGCATGCTACATCTTTCTTTTTATCCCTTTACATACTAGCATTAAATAGAAATTCATAGGGAAAATATCTAGGCTGTTTGTGTTTGTAATTTAGAATAAAGCAGTGTGTTGTTATCAGTGCAGGAAAAAATGATTGGAAAAAGTTGCTGGTGGAATAACGTTTGCCTGCTTTCACACCTGGATAACTGACCTTTAGAAAAAGAAAATTTAATTTCTGAAATATTTTCCCTCTGCTCTGGGCTGTGGAAAGCAGACTATAGATGAATAGTAGAAAAGGGGGGACTAATCTTAAAGTTTTAAGATGAGAATAGATGCCTAACATAGAATCTGGGAACCAGAGAATTAGAGGTGGAGCTGAACTATCTTTGTTTGGCAGGCTTGACCATTTCTGTTATATTAAGCCACGGGGTGTAAGGTTTAAGAGCACAACTTCTGGAAATTATAATTTCGTATGAGTGCAGTATTGGTTCCTAAAGTGTAACTCTGTTCACAGGGGGAAAGTAGCTGTGTTTGCCAGTAGCCAAGAGAAGATAGCTGAGGGCCGTGTGGGTGAAATCATGCTAAAAACAGGAGATGGAGGAAGATTGGACTTCCCTGGTGGCTCAGATGGTAAAGCGTCTGTCTACAATGCGGGAGACCTGGGTTCAAGCCCTGGGTTGGGAAGACCCCCTGGAGAAGGAAATGGCAATCCACTCCAGTACTGTTGCCTGGAAAATCCCACGGACAGAGGAGCCTGGTAGGCTACAGTCTATGGGGTCGCAAAGAGTCGGACATGACTGAGCGACTTCACTTTCACTTTCATACACCAGACAGAGTGCCAAGACCAGCCCATTCTCAGCAAACGCGAGGCTGGGCACTGGACTCCGGGGGCAGGACATGGCAGCATGGGGCACACAAACAGGACAGGCCAATGAGTCAGAAAAGGGAAAAAGTCATAATCTGAAAAGAAGTTGGTGAATAAGTATTCAGTCTTCAGCACAGTGTGAAACTGAAGCTGGCTGGGAACTGTAAAGAATACGTTGGTAGAAAGGACAATGGTATTGGATGGTAGGGTTAGCATCCCAGCTGTTCTGTTCAATAAGTAGCTACCAGCCACGTGTCTATTTTACTTGAGTAAAATTAAGCAAAATAAAAATTCAGTTCCTCTTGCCCTAGTCACATTTCAAGTGCCCAAAAGCACTTGAAATGGAGGGATAGAGGCCATTATTTTGGATGGTACAGGTATAGAAAGTTTCATCATAGCAGAAAGTGCTACTGGGTGGTACTGAGAGGCCCTGACAGGTGGCAGTAAACCTGAAGGCTTGACCCGACCTTAAGTCTGCACTTTTCATGGTTGGAGACTATGTTGGAAAAAAGCTTGGATCATAACACTAAAATGACATTTCGGGGCAGCTGAGGTTTTGTATCTAGCATCACTAAAGAGACAAATATTGCAGTGGGTTTAGATATGTAACTTTGCATCCAGGATCCTTCAGTTCTTCCTTCCAAAAAAGTCAGCACCCCTCTGTAGGCCACCAGGCAAGGACTTGTATTAGTATCATTAGCCAAATGCTAGTTCGAATCCCTCTGCTTCCAGTCTAGGCTGCGCCTAAGCTTTATAAGACAGCAGTTCAGCCAAACTATGTTTAGATGCTGCCTCACTTCCCAGTGGAAATTATTCCTAAAGCTGGTACTTAGTGGCAAGATCCGGAGAAGGCGATGGCACCCCACTCCAGTACACTTGCCTGGAAAATCCCATGGACGGAGGAGCCTGTAGGCTGCAGTCCATGGGGTCACGAAAAGTCGGACACGACTGAGCGACCTCACTTTCACTTTTCAGTTTCATGCACTGGAGAAGGAAATGGCAACCCACTCCAGTGTTCTTGCCTGGAGAATCCCAGGGACGGGGGAGCCTGGTGGGCTGCCGTCTATGGGGTCGCACAGAGTCGGACACGACTGAAGCAACTTAGCAGTGGCAAGATCAGAACCTTCACCAATGTCAAGTAGACATCTCGTTTCATATACATTCAGTTCCTGTTCTGTTCCAAGAAAACAGTAGTTTAACATCCTGAGACTAAGGTCATATATTTTCTTGCAAAAACTTAATGTGTTCCTGGGGGGTGGGGTGGGGGGCAGGCAGATAAAAGATGTTAAAAACATTTTACCTTTTGGAAACATTAATTTTTTGACTTGGTGTATTTATTTTAGCTTAGATCTTCCTTGCCCTCATCAGTGATTTTCCAAGGGATATAAACCTCTGTTCATAGTAATTGACTGTGATTTTATTGAATTGGTGAGCACTGTAGATTTATATATTTATTTTACTTTTTGCTAGATCTTTTTGGTCTTTTTTAAAAAAGTGTTAAGGAAGAATGTCAAGGCCACTCATAAAGCTCATTCTCTCACTGCCTGAATTGTTCCTATTTTTAAATCAGCTTTTTTTTTTTTTTTTTAAATTGCAACAGCTTTCTGAGGCTATTAGGCTACTATTCAATTAGGTATTGCTTCTGTACACAATGGCACCCCCAGAGCTTTAGAGTGCTCACGCTGTTTCAGAAATGTTTAATTTGCTGCCAAGGAATCGCTTAGTTCAGAATAGCATGAGGGAAGCAAAAAGGAAAAAAAAGAAACAGGACAGTATTTCTCATAGTAAGGTACTAAGGAAAGATAATAAGGACAATGAAAGATAAAGGCAGGCACAGACTGTCACCATGAGAGAAAAACTGTGTTTCATCTTAAACGATCTTCTCAAGAATGACTGGAGGTTAGTATCATTATTCCCATTTCTCTGTTGAGAAAACTGAGCCTTGAAGAGATAATTTACTCAGTTACACAGATAATAAATGGTGAATTTAGGATTTGTACTCAAACTGTTTGATTCTAGAAACCATGTTTTTAACCATCACTTTTCCTTGGTAGACTAAAATGGCGAAGAAGGTACTAAACACATTCTGTAGTTTTCCCAAATGTGTCTTTTCTCAAGTTGGACTGAAAGCATGCTGTTCCTCCTAATTGCCTTTTGAAGTTTTAATAATGCTTTAAGATCCAGATTAAATCTCATATTCTCCAAGAACACTTTCTGCATCTTTCCAGCCAAAATTAGCATTCTTCTCCTCCCTTAACCCTGTAACATTTTGTGCTTCCATTATTGTAATTTTCAAAGTCTGCCTTGTATCAGAATTTTATGTTTGTCCTGTGAGCTTCTGGAGTCAGCATTTTAGCTTGTAAAAGTTATCTTTCTCTGATGTCTAGAGTTGTGTGTTGAATATAGCAGGTACTCAAAATAGTTTTGTTGATTTCGAAAGTTGGCTAACAACTAACAAACATTGTATTTTTCTGATTCTGGATTGAAAGAAAGAATAAAAGGGCTGCCTTTTTTCTTTTTTCTCATAGTACCTTCTGTTGGATTTCATTATGTTTGAGGACAAGTTATCTTTTAAAGGTGACTTCCCGGGTTACACACATTTATTCACCAAGTAATAATTGTCACCCTTCAGTCTTCTAGGAGCCAGGCATATAATGACCAGAGAAACAGATTGTATTGCTTTTTTCTTGGAGTTCAGAATTAGTGGATGAGACAGATAATCATAAGCAATTTGCTCCCTAAATATACAACTATAAATTAGCTATGAAGGAAATAAAGGTGATGTTAGGATAGAGTGATGGAGGGAGTGATATTTAAGGGAAGACTTGATGGTGGGAAAAGAGAGCCTGGGATGAGTGGAGGGAAGAGTGTCCTTAGCAGATGGAATGTCATGTGTGAGAGTCCTGAGGTGGAAAAGAGCTTGAAGAATGGAGTCTCCGTTTGCTCAGATGTTATGGAGTAAAAAATAAAGCAGTGATTCCTCTGGCAGTTAGTTCTCTGCCATGCATGCATGACAGGCTCTATCTGTGTCTGCATGGTTATAGGTTCAGTTCAGTTCAGGCGCTCAGTCGTGTCCGACTCTTTGCGACCCCATGAATCGCAGCACGCCAGGCCTCCCTGTCCATCACCAACTCCCGGAGTTCACTCAGACTCACGTCCATCGACTCAGTGATGCCATCCAGCCATCTCATCCTCTGTCGTCCCCTTCTCCTCCTGCCCCCAATCCCTCCCAGCATCAGAGTCTTTTCCAATGAGTCAACTCTTCGCATGAGGGGGCCAAAGTACTGGACTTTCAGCTTTAGATCATGTCAAAATTTCCATTTTCTGAAAGAATCTTAATAGCCAGTTACTTAATGAGTTAGTCTTGTCTTTTGTAGCCTTGTTTACCTTTGCTTATCAGCTAATGAGTTAGTGATCAAACTATGCAGTGCTTTGTGCATTCTGGCTTTTCAAAGTATTTTATTATGTATTACATCAAATCAGTCACTGTATGAGTGGGAATTAAGCCTTTATGTAGTTTTTGTATGTGTAGTATTTCTTCAAATAAGTCTCTTATAAACAGAAAAAGAGTTGTTTTTTGAAATTGTACATTTGGTTCAAATTATAGCTTCTTACAAAAGAATCATAATACTTGCTATTTGTTGTTGCTAGGTTTTGTGTTAATCATTTCATTCATGTTATTTCTCTTAATTCTCTACAACAAATGTCTTGGCAAATTTTTGTATAAAGAGTCTGGTAGAAAATACTATAGACTTTGTAGGACATATGAACTTTGTTGCCTATTAAACTTTGCTATTTTAACACAAAAGCCTCTCTACACAGTATGTAAATAAATAAGTCTGGCTGTGTTCTGATAAAACTTTATTTCTGGACACTGAAATTTGAATTTTATATATTTAAAAATATTATCAAATATTCTTCAAAAAAAACTTATGTAACCATTTAAAACTATGAAAACTATTCTTAGCTCACTGCTCATGCAAAAACAGGCTCTGGGCAGGCTTTGGTCCACGGGCTGTAACTTGCCTATCCATGTCCTCCTGGTTGTTCCCATTTAATTGACAAGGAAGCTGAGATCAGTGAGAAGTAATTTATAACCAGAATTGAGTCTCAGGTCTGATAGATTACAAGTTCCATATTTTTAATCCAAATGCCTCATAGCATTAACAGTTCTGTTGGGTTCATGGAGTGATTTCCTAATTGTTTCTGGTGTGTAACTCCTGTTCCCCAACCAGATTGCATGTTTCTCAGAGGAAGACATTCTTCTATTCGTCTTATTTCCCTCTACAGCAATGATGGGCTTGTTGCAGCAGGTATTCAAAAATGGCTTAACAGTCCTTCAGATGGTTTATTTGAAAGCAATTGAGAACTGTAGGATTTGGGGGAATACATAGCAATTGTATTTCTATTGCCCACATAATTTAGTCCTCTAAATTGCTGCCCTGAAGACTGATTAGAAAAATGATTAAAATTCTAGGTGCAACTCTCATGTCACATTTGTAGAATTAGTGTCATTTTATTCGTTTTCACATGCAAATCTTGTAAAACACAAAAAAGTTGATTTCTCTTCCTTTGTGGAATAAATTGCCCTTTAGTCCCCTTAACCATGGGGGATTTCTTTAATTTCTTGTTTTGAAATTGTGCCTGTGGAGTCAATTAAAGGTGAATGTAGAAGCTTTTAGAACCTAAAAAATGAGTAAATAAATGGAAAATGCTTGAAATGATTTGTAATCATTAAATAATATGTAGGTAGACAGTCTGCCTTGCCGTCTGTCTCTCCATCTCTCTCCCTAGTTACCTTAAAATTAAAATTCAAATGTGACAAAATTGTCACAAAGATGTATTAACATTTAGGATATAACTAATTGTTTTATCAATGAGAACTGAATTCTTTTTTCATTTTACTCGTTATTGAGTTACAAGTTGAGATATTAGCTTTGTTATGTAAGGTATGGGTTATGCAAACATTTTCTATAAATCAAAGGACCTAAAATACATAGTACTGAGTATTAGCATATTCAAAACAGAGACATTACTTTGCCGACTAAGGTCCGTCTAGTCAAGGCTATGGTTTTTCCAGTAGTCGTGTATGGATGTGAGAGTTGGACTGTGAAGAACTGATGCTTTTGAACTGTGGTGTTGGAGAAGACTCTTGAGCGTTCCTTGAACTGCAAGGAGATCCAACCAGTCCATTCTGAAGGAGATCAACCCTGGGATTTCTTTGGAAGGAATGATGCTAAAGCTGAAACTCCAGTACTTTGGCCATCTCACGCGAAGAGTTGACTCATTGGAAAAGACCCTGATGCTGGGATGGATTGGGGGCAGGAGGAGAAGGGGACGACCGAGGACGAGATGGCTGAATGGCATCACTGACTCGATGGACGTGAGTCTGAGTGAAGTCCGGGAGTTGGTGATGGACAGGGAGGCCTGGCGTGCTGCGATTCATGGGGTTGCAAAGAGTCAGACACGACTGAGTGACTGAACTGAATTGAACTGAGTATTTGATAGAAAATATATTTAAAGCAGATATACAATATATCACATGCCAGGATACATTTTGTTTTTGTTCAGTCTCTCAGTCGTGCCCAACTCTTTGTGACTCCATGGACTACAGCACGCTGGGCTTCCCCTGTTTTTCACTATCTCCAGGAGCTTACTCAAACTCATGTCCATTGAGTTGATGATGCCATCCAGCCATCTCATCCTCTGTCACCTCCTTCTCCTCTTGTTCTCAATCTTTCCCAATCAGGGTTCTTTCCAATGAGTCGGTTCTTATTGGAGCTTCAGCTTCAGCATCAGTCCTTCCAATGAATATTCAGGGTTGATTTCCTTTAGGATTGACTGGTTTGATCTCCTTTGTCCAAGGGACTCTCAAGAGTATTTTCCACTACCACAATTTGAAAGCATCAGTTCTTTGGTGCTCAGCCTTCTTTATAGTCCAACTCTCACACTCGTACATGACTACTGGAAAAACCATGGCTTTGACTATACAGACCTTTGTTGGCAAAATGATGTCTCTGCTTTTTAATACTCTGTCTAGGTTTGTCATAGCTATCTTTTAGAAACATTTCAGCTTATGATAAAATTGTAAGCTATCAACTTAAAAAATGTGTGAGTAGATAACAGAGTTTCAAAATTCTTTTGGAGGGTATGATGGCAACAAATTTGGAAATCCACTAGTTCAGGGAATTTCTTTTAAAAGGGTTCCTCTGAGACTGGACTTCTTCAAGATTTCTAATGACTATCTCCCCCTAGAGGCATATGTTTTACCAGACTACCCTTTCCACCTCCACATTTGCTTGAATGGTAAATGTAAGTGTGTGTGCTCAATCATGTCTGACTCTTTGGGACCCCATGGACTGTATGTATCAGGCCACACACCTCTGTCCATGGAATTCCCCAGGCAAGGATAATGGAGCAGGTTGTCATTTCCTTCTCCAGAGGATCTTCCCAAGCCAGGGATCGAAACCGTGTCTCCTGCACTGACAGCAGATTCTTGACCACTGAGCCACCAGGGAAGCTCAAATGTAAGCATAAAAGGATAAAAATGAAATGATGCACACACAGGCTACAGTGGTTTTGAAATAAGTCTCTTGAACTTTCTGGTATTTGCAGAAAGGGGAAGTATTTTTTTTATGTTTGTTCTGGATAGAAATCTGAAAGATCTGTTTTGAAGTTTCCTATATTTCAGACATGCAGGAGTATGTTATTGTTGAAAATGGTAAACAGCTCAGGAAGATTACTGCCTTGAACAGCTGGATAAGGGAGTTACAGCACCCTGCTTAGAAATCTGGATACAAAGAAAGTATATTTTCTTAACTACAGTTATGTTAGCACTATAGATGCACAGTCTATATGCGTATAAAACAGCCATTCAGGTTTAAAAAATGTGTTCCTCTTTGCTCGTTTGTGGGACAAGGTCTTGAAAAAAATAAAGTGAGTAGATTCTGACCTCAATAGCCGATTTCCACAAAATGATAGCAAGGACTGAAGGGAAGAGAGATGAAGTTGGTTTGGCCTCAGTGAGTCTTCTCAAGCGAGAGTTGGTGGCACGTTATACTTCTTTGGAAGTCGACTTAGCTTTCCTGTGGTTTGGTGAAGGAATAGTGTACTTAATAGAGTGCTGGTGTTCCCAAAGCGTCAAAGCTGCTTCCAACTGGCACTTCAGATTTAAACAAATTATTGTCTTATGGAGGAACAACCTTTTCACAAGGTTTTCATGGGGAATAAAATTCCTGAATTTACTGCAGGCTGAGTGTGTATTTCCATTAATTATCAAGACAGGAAGCAAAGAAGCCAAAAGATGAGCTAGCCTAGGTAAGACTTGAGGGTTCAAGAACCTGAAAGGTATCTAGGTTAACAAAAACAAACTTTTAACTTAGACACCGTTAACTAGAATTTTAAGGTCACTCTGTTGGATTATTTGGCCTCAATTTTTTAATTGCAACATCATCATAATCTTCTTCAGTTCAGTTCAGTCATGCAGTCGTGTCTGACTCTCTGCAGTCCCATGGAATGCAGCACACCAGGCCTCCCTGTCCATCACCAACTCCTGGAGTTTACTCAAACTCATGTCCATTGAGTTGGGGATGCCATCCAACCATCTCATCCTCTGTCATCCCCTTCTCCTCCCACCTTCAATCTTTTGCAGCACCCGGGTCTTTTCAAATGAGTCAGCTCGTCACATCAGGTGGCCAAAGTATTGGAGTTTCAGCTTCAGCATCAGTCCTTCCAATGAATATCCAGGACTGATTTCCTTTAGGATGGACTGATTGGGTCTCTTTGCAGTCCAAGGGACTCTCCAGAGTCTTCTCCAACACCACAGTTCAAAAGCATCAATTCTTCAGTGCTCAGCTTTCTTTATCCAACTTTCACATCTATACGTGACTACTGGAAAAGCCAAAGCCTTGACTAGACCGAACTTTGTTGGCCAAGTAATGTCTCTGCTTTTTAATATGCACTCTAGGTTGGTCATAACTTTCCTTCCAAGGAGTAAGTGTCTTTTAATTTCATGGCTACAGTCACCATTTGCAGTGATTTTAGAGCCTCCCCCCCCCAAATAAAATCTGTCACCGTTTCCACTGTTTCCCCATCTATTTCCCATGAAGTGATGGGACCAGATGCCGTCATCTTTGTTTTCTGAATGTTGAACTTTAAGCCAACTTTTTCACTCTCCTCATTCACTTTCATCAAGAGGCTCTTTAGTTCTTCCTTGCTTTCTGCCATAAGGGTGCCACAATCTTCTTGGAAGTACACATATCTGTAATGATAGTAAGTTTTTTTGTGGTATAAAAAGGAACTTTCAATTTTAAGAATTTAGGGTTATCTCATTTTGAGAAACCCCCGTATAAGAAAATATGAAATAAAGGCAAATATGAATTTAAAGATGCATGAACTATCTTTTAGTACTTTTAAAATGTGATTGGATTTACAAATAAAACAATTTATTTTTGACTTGAGAAAAAAGTGGATGTTAAAGTCATGTTTACCACAAGTTAAAATGCTGAAAAATGACAGCCATTTGGAAATAATTTGGTGGCTCAGATGGTAAAAGCGTCTGCCTACAATATGGGAGACCTGGGTTCGATCCCTGGGTTGGGAAGATCCCCTGGAGAAGGAAATGGCAACCCCCTCCAGTACTCTTGCCTGGAAAATCCCATTGACGGAGGAGCATGGTAGGCTATAGTCCATGGGATGGCAAAGTTGGACATGACTGAGCGACTTCACTTTCCTGTCTGGTGTATATACAGACTTCTTAATTTAATCTATATTGAGGAAAGCTATAAACACTGTGATTATAACTTGGTAATTGGTTATAAGATATTGACTTAATCTGCTGGTATTTGTTTGGAAAGTGTTTTAGTAAAATTTAGTTTCTAATGCTGGAACTTGCCACAATTTGAAACAGTGGAAACAGTGACAGATTTTATTTTCTTTGGCTCCAAAATCATTGCAGATGTTGACTGCAGCTATGAAATTAAAAGACAGTTGCTGCTTGGAAGAAAAGCTATGACCAACCCAGACAGTGTATTAAAAAGCAGAGACATTACTTTGCCAACAAAGATCCGTGTAGTCAAAGCTATGGTTTTTCCAGTAGTCATGTATGGATATGACAGCTGGACCATAAAGAGAGCTGAGTGCTGAAGAATTGATAATTTTGAAATGTGGTGTTAAAGACTCTTGAGAGTCCCTTAGACTGCAAGGAGATCAAACCAATACATCCTAAAGAAAGTCAACCCTGAATATTCATTGGAAGCACTGATGCTGAAGCTGAAGTTCTGATACTTTGGCCACCTGAAACGAAGAGCTGACTCATTAGAAAAGACCCTGATGCTGGGAAAGGTTGAAGGCAGGAAGAGAAGGAGATGACAGAGGGTGAGATGGTTGGATGGAATTATTGTTGACTCAATGGATATGAGTTTGAGCAAGCTCTGGGAGATGGGGAAGGACAGGGAAGCCTGGCATGCTGCAGTCCATGGGATTGCAAAGATTTGGACATGACTGAGTGACTGAACACCAAATAACTCACTTCTATAGATTCTAGAGTGTATTTAGTTGAGCTTAATTTTATTGTTGCTTATGGTTTTTCTTTGGGGGGGGGGCTGTTTTTCTTTTGAATTTTAAACTTCTTGTTCTAATGAAAAGAGCATTGAACAAAGACTACCCTGCTCCACCATTTTTAATGGGTCATGTACCCATTTGTGGCTCAAATTTACAGTGTGTTGTCTATTTTTAAAAGGTTGTTATAAAGCCAAATAAGTAATAGAGTCAATTATTTTAAGTTATCAGATAAATTGATTTATAAATAAATATTATACTAAGGCTCAAATAACAATAAACTGTGGGAAGTTCTGAAAGACATGGGAATACCAGACCACCTGACCAGTCTCTTGATAAATCTGTATGCAGGTCAGGAAGCAACATTTAGAACTGGACATGGAACAACAGACTGGTTCCAAATCAGGAAAGGAGTATGTCAAGGCTGTATATTGTCACCCTGCTTATTTAACTTATATGCAGAGTACATCATGAGAAATGCTGGGCTGGAAGAAGCACAAGCTGGAATCAAGATTGCCAGGAGAAATATCAATAACCTCAGATATGCAGTTGACACCACCCTTATGAGAGAAAGTGAAGAAGAATTAAAGAGCCTCTGGATGAAAGTGAAAGAGGAGAGCGAAAAAGTTGGCTTAAAGCTCAACATTCAGAAAACTAAGATCAAGGCACCAGTCCCATCACTTCATGGGAAATAGATGGGGAAACAGTGGAAACAGTGGCAGACTTTATTATTTTTGGCTCCAAAATTACTGCAGATGGTGACTGTAGCCATGAAATTAAAAGACACTTAGTCCTTGGAAGGAAAGTTATGACCAACGTAGAGTGTATATTAAAAAGCAGAGACATTACTTTGCCAACAAAGGTCCATCTAGTCAAGGCTATGGTTTTTCCAGTGGTCATGTATGGATGTGAGAGTTGGACTATAAAGAAAGCTGAGCACTGAAGAACTGATGCTTTTGAACTGTGGTGTTGGAGAAGACTCTGGAGAGTCCCTTGGACTGCAAGGAGACCCAATCAGTCCATCCTAAAGGAAGTCAGTCCTGGATATTCATTGGAAGGACTGATGCTGAAGCTGAAACTCCAGTACTTTGGCCACCTCATGCGAAGAGCTGCTGCTGCTGCTAAGTCACTTCAGTCGTGTCCGACTCTGTGCGACTGCATAGACGGCAGCCCACCAGGCTCCCCTGTCCCTGGGATTTTCCAGGCAAGAATACTGGAGTGGGTTGCCATTTCCTTCTCCAATGCATGGAAATGAAAAGTGAAAGTGAAGTCGCTCAGTTGTGTCTGACTCCTAGCGACCCCATGGACTGCAGCCTACCAGGCTCCTCCGTCCATGGGATTTTCCGGGCAAGAGTACTGGAGTGGGTTGCCATTGCCTTCTCCAGATGCGAAGAGCTGACTCATTGGAAAAGACCCTGATGCTGGAAAAGATTGAAGGTGGGAAGAGAAGGGGAGGACTGCAGCCTACCAGGCTCCTCCGTCCATGGGATTTTCCGGGCAAGAGTACTGGAGTGGGTTGCCATTGCCTTCTCCAGATGCGAAGAGCTGACTCATTGGAAAAGACCCTGATGCTGGAAAAGATTGAAGGTGGGAAGAGAAGGGGATGACAGAGGATGAAATGGTTGGATGGTATCACTGACTCAATGATTATGAGTTTCAGTGGACTCCAGGAATTGGTGATGGAGAGGGAAGCTTGGCGTGCTGCAGTTCACGGGGTTGCAAAGAGTCGGACACAACTGAACAACTGAACTGAACTGAACTGAAGCCTCACAACTTAAAAATCTTAGTTTATAAGTTTGACATGTCTATAGTGTGCATATCACAGGAAAAACATATGGTATGTATGTGTATTCACTTGCATTCATAGATTTTTCCGGGGATCTTGTATTATTCCTTTGATATAATGATATAAAGTTAAGGTTCAGTTCAGTTCAGTTCAGTTCAGTTCAGTCACTCAGTCATGTCTGACTCTTTGCGACCCCATGAATCACAGCACGCCAGGCCAAGACGGACCTTTGTTGACCAAGTAATGTCTCTGCTTTTCAATATGCTATCTAGGTTCATCATAACTTTTCTTCCAAAGAGTAAGCGTCTTTTAATTTCATGGCTGCAATCACCATCTGCAGTAATTTTGTAGCCCCCCCCCCCCCAAATAAAGTCTGACACTGTTTCCACTGTTTCCCCATCTATTTCCCATGAAGTGATGGGACCGGATGTCATGATCTTCGTTTTCTGAATGTTGAGCTTTCAGCAAACTTTTTCACTCTCCTCTTTCACTTTCATCAAGAGGCTCTTTAGCTCCTCTTCACTTTCTGCAATAAGGGTGGTGTCATCTGTATATCTGAGGTTATTGATATTTCTCCTGGCAATCTTGATTCCACTCTGCTTTTCAATATGCTATCTAGGTTCATCATAACTTTTCTTCCAAAGAGTAAGCGTCTTTTAATTTCATGGCTGCAATCACCATCTGCAGTAATTTTGTAGCCCCCCCCCCCCCAAATAAAGTCTGACACTGTTTCCACTGTTTCCCCATCTATTTCCCATGAAGTGATGGGACCGGATGTCATGATCTTCGTTTTCTGAATGTTGAGCTTTCAGCAAACTTTTTCACTCTCCTCTTTCACTTTCATCCAGAGGCTTTTTAGTTCCTCTTCACTTTCTGCCATAAGGGTGGTGTCATCTGCATATCTGAGGTTATTGATATGTCTCCTGGCAATCTTGATTCCAGCCTGTGCTTCTTCCAGCCCAGAGTTTCTCATGATGTACTCTGCATATAAGTTAAATAAGCAGGGTGACAATATACAGCCTTGACGTACTCCTTAAAGTTAAGGTTAAGAACTAGTAAAATTGTGTTTTTTTCAATGTGAGCAGTAAAGTTTAAATTGGGAAGTTATTTCCTGAAGAATAAGCAAGAAAACTCATTAGCTCTTTCTAACTTACCTGGGGAAGTTCTATTCAGGCCAAGAAAGACCATGTTGGGACCAACATAAGACCCTAGAAAGGATGTATGTGTTTGAGAATCAGAATTTTAAAAGAATAACAATACTGGAAGGAGTTAAACATGCAGATGTTAGGGCTCTTGAAAGAATGTTTCCTGCTTAAATGGCTCACAAAATCTAGTATCTACCACTGCCAGAGTGTTTCTGTTAGAATGAACTTTACAATCTCTCCTCAAGTCAGTTTACACAGTCCAGTTCAACTATCATGTCTGGATCTTTACCATGTGTCCACTAGACCTGCAATATGAATGCCACCGGCTTTTCATTCTGATAAATAACATTCATTAAGCATTGACTATGCTGTACAGAAATTAGATTTTCTAATCTTCACAACAACTCTCTAAGGTATATATTGTCCTGATCCTCATTTTACAGGTGAAGACACTGAGTCACAAGAAAGGTCAGGTTAAGAGTGGTGCCAGGATTTGAAATCAGAGAGCTCCAGAGCTCGTGTTTCTCATCACTGCTTCACTTGAGGAGAAGCACTTGAAGAGCTCACCAGTTTGTAGAGGAGAACAGGAAGCACGTGCTCATAATATGGTAGGATAAATGCAATCAAAGAACTGTGCACAAGATGCAGGAATACTACTAAAAAAGAACTGCTAATATTGCTTATGGGGGTGTTTTTGTGGAAGGAATTTACAGAGCCAGTGACCCCAAAGCAAAGTATTGAGGCTAAAGAGAAGCTTTTCAGGTGGGTCAAGTGGAGTTGATCATTCATAGCTGAGGAAAGAGTGAATGCAAGTGCAGGAGGCCTGGCATGATAAGATGAACTCAACTGCAAGTAGTTCAGTAGTGGAGATGTTTAATGTTAAATGGGTTAGAGATCGTGGAGAGGCCAGGAGGTAACAATAAAGAAATTGGCATCAAACAGCAGAGGTAGGTCTTTTCAGGTGGAGGAAGGGGCTTCAGGCCTTCCCTCGTAGCTCAGCTGGCAAAGAGTCCACTTGCAATGCAGGAGACCCTGGTTTGATTGCTGAATCAGAAGATCCCCTGTAGAAGTGATAAGAAACCCACTCCAGTATTCTTGGGCTTCCCTAGTGGCTCAGATTGGAGAAGGCAATGGCACCCCATTCCAGTACTGTTGCCTGGAAAATCCCGTGGACGGAGGAGCCTGTTGGGCTGCAGTCCATGGGGTCGCTAAGAGTTGAGCACGACTGAGCAACTTCACTTTCACTTTTCACTGTCATGCATTGGAGAAGGAAATGGCAACCCACTCCAGTGTTCTTGCCTGGAGAATCCCCATGGACAGAGGAGCCTGGTGGGCTACAGTGCATGGGGTCACAGAGAGTCAGACAGGACTGAGCGACTAAGCACAGCACAAGGCGCTTCAGCCGTTAAAGGGTCAGATTTATTAGCTAAATTGCTTAGATGGGCACATTTGTGGTGGGCAGATGGGGTGGGTGAGAGACCAGTTAGGGGGACAAGGTAGGAATTTAACCAAGGGAAATACTAACTCTGAGGTGGGCAAGCAGTGGATGATGGAGCATCTCTCTTAGAGAATACAAGAACAAGAGCAGTTTGGGGGAGATGGTGAATTTGGTTATATGATTACTAATTGAGTCACTCTGGTAGTATTTTATATTTCCTTTTTGTCTAGAATTTTCTTTAATACAACGTTTTAACGTACAAGTATTCTAAATACAGTGGCCCCCCTTATCTTCAATTTTGCTTTCTGTGGTTTTAGTTACCCATGGCCAACTGCAGTTAGAAAATCTTAAATGAAAAATTCAAGAAACAAATAATTCGTAAGTTTTAAATTGTGAACCATTTTGAATAGCATGGTGAAATCCCCAGCTTCCTGCTTCATCCTGCCTGGGATTTGAATCATACCTTTGCCCAGCCTATCCTACCTGTTAGTCACTTATCAGCCCCCTAGGTTATCAGATCAACTATCTCAGTATGGCAGTGCTTGAGTTCAAGCACTTCCCAGGTGCTGCTAGTGGTAAAGAACCCACCTGCCAATGCAGGAGACCAAAAAGATGGGTTTTTGATCCCTGGGTTGGGACCAGATTCCCTAGAAGAGGCACAGCAACCCAGTCCAGTATTCTTGTCTGGACAATCCCATGGACAGAGGAGCCTGGAGGCTCCAGGGGGCCAGTCCATGGGGCTACCCAGAGTCAGAGCTGATTGAAGCAACTTAGCAGCCCAGGCTTGTGTTAAGCACCCCTCATTTCACTTAGTAATGGCCCCAAAGCACAAAAGTAGCGATGCTAGTGGCTGGAAAGCGCCAAAGAGAAGCTGTACAGTGCTTCCTTTAAGTGAAAAGTTAAAAGTTCTTGACTTCATAAGGAAAGAAAAGTTTATGTGCTGAAGTTGCTAAGATCTGCAGTAAAAAATCTTCAGAAGTTTTTAAGAAGGAAAAAGAAATTCTTGCTAGTTTTGCTATTGCACCTCAAATTGCCAACATTATGGCCACAATGCATGGGAAGTGCTTGGTTAAGATGGAAAAGGCATTGAGTCAGTGTGATAAGATATTTTGAGAACAAAAGAGAGAAATAACATCTACATAACTTTTATTACAGTGCATTGTTCTATTATTACTTTATTCCATTTCATTATTAGTTGTTGCTGTTCATCTTTTACTGTACTTATTTATAAATTAAACTTTATCATGTGCTATGCTTAGTCACTCAGTCATAGGTATGTGTGTATAGGAAAAACATTATAGTGTTCAACACTATCTACAGTTTCAGTCATCCACTGGGGATCTAAGAACGTATTCCCTGAGGATAAGAGGGCTACTGAATTGACTCTGAATGATCTACTTTGTGGGGACAGATACTCAGGGGAGCCTGTGTTAAAAAAAACTAAACAGCTTCTCTCTATTTGCACTTCCAGACTTCAGAGCTGTCTACAGAAGAACCAGAACAGTCTGAGTAAATGCCTATAGCTTTGCTCACACAGTCAGATCCCAGGACAGGGAGGAGCTGCTAGAACCTCTGTATCTGTTCACATGCTTTCCGAGTTGAAAACCAGTCCTTCTTTAGCTTCTGTTAATGCTGATTATATAGAAAATTGCACAACGCTTCACTTTGCTTTGTCCAATTGAAATGCCCTTTTAGGAAACAAGTGGCATTACCATATTGGTCAATTCCCAGATCAATGCGGATCTGAGATTTCTTTTGAGGCAGACAGTACTATCATTTCAGTGCAGTCAATTAGCAGAGGTGATATGAAAATAGCCAGCTTGGCCACAGAAAGCAAATAGCCTTCAGATGATTATTAAGCAGTTTTCCTTCCTTGCTGGAGTTAAAAGCATTAGGATTTGAATCCTGCCCATGCTCACTGTATAGAGCATATGTCATTCTCTCCATCTTTATTGCTATTCATATTGAGGTCAATTATGAGCTGCTGTTTAATGTCACCATGAAATTGTTCAATTATTTTCTCTCAGCGTCTAAGCAGCTATCCTCAAAGGGATTTAGGAGGAGTGGTATTAATACTGAGGAATTCTCAGGAAGCCAGTAGCCCTAGATGGCTCTCCTTTTGTGTCTCACCCCTTCTCAATTATGAGATCCAAAATGCCTGATAAGTTGTTAATGAATAGCTTAGTAGTCAATCTCCTCTTCGGTTAATATTGGGGAAAATAAACAGAGTTCCTTTCCTTGGTGGTGAAGTCATAATTAAATGAGAGAAGCTGCTGTGTTTTCCACTTCCGCCCGCCTCCCTTCATAACTAGACTCTTCTAGAGCCTCAGGGACTTGGGTTTATTCCTAGCTAAAGAACTTTCTTTTCCATTTGAATGTTGAAGTGAAAGGAGGGAAGAGGTAAAAACTTTCTGTTTTTCTCAGTGAATCACAAGTATCTTTGTACAATGCCAGTTGTTTTTTCAGTTTACAAGTAAAATGGCCTTGGATCTCTGTTCCTATTGTCTTGATTTGCAGGGAGATGCACAAAGAAATGTTTCGACAAAGAAACGAATGTCAGTGCTTACCAAGAAATATGTTCCAGTTACCTCCTTTTTCTCTCTATAGCTCGGTTTGGGTCTTCTGAAGTTAGCCCAGTTGCTCCTCATCATTTAATGTTTGCTCTTAGCTCTGTAATTTGGTTGTCTCTATAGTAATGTAAAACCAACAGTGTTTCTTTGAGGCATTTCAGTTTATTTAATCATCCAAACTATTATGTGCAAGGTCCTGTGCTTGATGTTCTCTGGTGAAGGGAAATAGCTGGAAGGATCGGCCAAGGACCCACTTTCAAGGGGGTTGTGGTATAACAGAGGCAGTGCCCATGGAAGGGCTGACCTTGATCCTGGCAGAATGAACTAAATGTCCTAAGAGGATGTTGGATTGGATCCCGCAGGCCTTAAAGGGCTCGTGCTTGCCCAGCTTCAAGATAAAAGAAAGAGCCTGGAGTCCACAACAGAAAACAATGGTTTAAAAGGGGAGCTTAGATTTCTGAAGCAAAGGCCTGGGGCTCCACCCCACCATCAGTGACAGACAGTGGGTAGGACTTGGTAGGCAGTCTTTGTTCCATGTAGGGTGGGAGAGAGGCCACTGGTAATGGGGTAAGTGGATGCCAGGGTTATCAGCGAAACCAGCAGTGGGCACCACCGCTTGGATAAGCTAACGGGGAGACATTCTGATCTATACTCCTAAGCTGAGGCGAGGCTAAGCATGTAGGAAGATGAGTCTTGTGTGTATGTGTAGGTGAAGCAGATGCTAGTCGAGCAGGGGATGTACAGAGAGCAAGAGAACCGCCGTCTTGAGAGATCTGAACATACAGAGGAGCAAACAGAAGCCGTGGGAGAGCAAAGCAAGAGCTCTCAGATACACGGCTTCGTGGGAGAAGAAACCTTTGCGCTGCACCTTGAGAGTAAGAAGATGTCTTACAGGCACATGGGGTTGAGCATTCAGGCTGAGGGAACGCCGTAAGGGTCACGGATGTTGTTACACTCTAGGATCTCACCTTCTTAACCAGTCCCTGCCACCGCTTTTGTCCTGGCCTTCAGGATTCTCCTCTTTCCTATTGTTGTACCCGCCTCTTCCAGTCTCATTCATATTGATCTCATTCTCAATATTGCTATCATAGTAAGCTTTATAACTCGCTAGTTTCATCTTGTCTCCTGTGCCTGCTATGTACAGTAGTGTCCCCTATTGCCCCCTGAAATAAAGCCTGAGGCTCCCGTCTAGTATATCATCCTACAATGATCTCATAGGACCTCTGTCTGCCTTTTCTTGTCTTTCTGCACTCTAACTCAGGATCACCTATTTGGCAAGCATCTGTTGACTTAAAAAAATATTCACAACCTAAAAGTTGAGAGTTATGCTTTATTCAGCGGGAATTTTTAGGACTTCAAGCTCGGGAGACAGCATCTTTAGTAACCCCTGCTCCAAGGAGGGGTGGGGGAGGAGCCAGATTATATACAAGTTTTGTAACAAAGGGCAGATAGTCTGAACATACAAAAATTATTATTGACTAAAGAAATCCCGATAACCCAAGTTAAGGAATTTAGTTTTGTTTTTTTTTTTATCTATGGAAAGATGCAAGAGTCTGGGCTCACTGAAATCATTCCTTTGATATATACCTCAGCTTTACATGGGCTTCCCTGGTGGCTCAGGCAGTAAAGAATCTGCCTACAGTCCAGGAGTCCCAGAGTCGATCCCTGGGTTGGTAAGATCCCCTGGAGAAGGGAATGGCAACCTACTCCCATATTCTTGCCTGGAGAATTCCATGGACAGAGGAGCCTGGCGGGCTGCAGTCCATGGGAATGCAAAGTCTGAGCGACCAACACTTCCACTTTCAGCTATATGGGATCAGTATCCTGTGTTTTGCGTCCTGAGCTTCCTTGGGGCTCTTTGTAGGGAGAGGCTGTAGCCTGATGGCTGTGAGGTGACAGATATTCGTTTCCTCCCTGTGTTCCCTCAGGGTTCATCGGCTCACACTGGAGGGCTGCAATTGCTGGCGACTGTGACATCTTTGTTTACTGATACGGCAGGAAATATTCCATTTCTCACATCTGTTTGCACTTATTTGTCTTTCTGTCTTTAATGCTTTCTTCTCTCATCTGCCTGTCAAATTCTAAATTCAGTCACTTCCATCTCTGATAATTGGCAGTCTGCCAGGTTCCTCTGCCGATGGAATTCTCCAGGCAAGAACACCGGAGTCGATTGCCGTTCCCTTCTCCAGGGGATCTTCCCGACCCAGGGACTAAACCTGGGTTTCCTGCATTGTAGGCAGATTCTTTACTGTCTGAGCGACCAGGGAAGCCCTCATATGGCTAACGTACATATCAAAAGAATGATTTCAGTGAGCCCAAATGGAGATCAAGACCTGGTTTACTCCACTAGTTCTGCAGGCTACTGTGAGTAAAGCAGGAAAAGAACAACCTGAAATAGTGCTGAAGCAAGCATATTCATATCCAGTTGTGCCCATTGTACCCTCATGTGGTAGGGCTATTTTTGTGGGGGAGAAGTGTTGTTGATGTTAGGTATGTACGCGCTTAGTCACTCAGTCGTGTCTGACTCTTTGCCACCCTTTGGACTACAGCCCAGCAGGATCCTCTGTCCCTGGGATTTTTCAGGCAAGAATACTGGAGTGGGTTGCCAATTCCTTCTCCAGGGGGTCTTTCTGACCCAGGGATTGAATCCGTGTCTCCTGCGGCTCCTGCATTGCAGGCAGATTCTTTACCCACTGGGCAATGTTAATTTATTAGTAAATAGAATTTCCATCTTTAATGCTTATTTATGTATCTTTTAGTCATAATAATGAAGCAAGTACTAGAACAGATTCATTCTGAAGAAAGAGCTTATGAAAGAAAGAACAAAGGATTGGGGAACCAGAACTATTTGAGAGGAATATTAGTTGAAAGGAAGAAAGTGGCATGGTAGAGGGTATATCTAACATGCACATTTCCCTTGCTAAGAAAAACATGTATTTATTTGGTCCTCAAAAGTTGGATTCATTCAATAATTACTAAGAAAAAGACCAATTGCAGTATACTGGTACATGTTTGATTAGGGGCCTCTGCCTGGAATTTATTTCCTGGGTCAGCTCTTTTAATGGATACTGGTAAACCCATGCCAATGATGGAGAGAAACTATGTAAAAAGCTCATTTAGAAACCAGCTCAGAGGATTTTGCAAGGCTCATTTTATCTCCTCTTTATGCGTCAGTTCACTCAGTGCTTGATCTAGTTGGTTTCTTGTGGTATCGGCTTTCTTTTCTGATCTATTTAGGCCTGGTTCCTGGGCTTCAGATTGTATTTCTTTGCCATTCATTTGACAGGTGGGAGGTCCATTGTTCTGACCCAGTCTGCCTTGTCGACCTGCAGCAGCTTATAGACTCTGTCCCCAGGGTGGGTGGGCTGATCAGACAGATGTTCAGGGCAGATGTGCAGGTTATGTGGCCTGGCCAATCAGATAAGTTAACTTTAAGCTGGTTGCCTTCATTGATTCTTCTCTCCACTCATGATTTATGAGTTATATTTGGCCTTTGGTTAGAGAAGAATATTTAAATGTTATCACATAATATAAATAGACTGCTTTATTCTCTTCAGGAAACTCCATACAGATGCAAATATTCCACTTCTTAATGGAAAGGGTATGTGTGTGTATATATATATATATATATATATATATACAGTAAAGAATCTGCCTGTAATGCAGAGACTTGGGTTGGATCCCCGAGTTGGGAAGACCCCCTGGAGAAAGGAATGGCTACCCATTCCAGTATTCTTGCCTGGAGAATTCCATGGACAGAGGAGCCTGCTGGGCTACAGTCCATATATATTTTTTTCCTTATGGTGATCATTCTTTTCTTTCCTGAAGGTTATGTATTGTTACCATCATTCCTCTTCTTTGGGTGTTTCTTTTTTTTTTAATCTAACTTTAAAAAATAATCAAACTTCTTTTCTAGTATATAAATTTTAATCTACCATGGTGTTAGGTCGGGCTTCCCTAGTGGCTCAGACGGTAAAGCTATAGAGGAACCAGACTAAGAAGATGTCACAAGAAGAATTTTTTCTTTTTTCAAAACCACTTAATACATTAATGGAAAAGAACTAAAATAATGCCACCAAGGTGGTATATCCAGTGACCCTGAAGTTACCGAAATTCTCAGTGTGTGACGCCCATTCTTCAGGATGATGTCTCTCAGAATTCCCTTTACTGTTTCCCCCCACGCCTGTCAGAAAGCAAGTAATATACCAGGAGAGGTAAGTGATGCTGATCCTTGTCCTCACCAATGTTGTATCCAGATCCCCTGGGAAGGAGCATCTGGTCAACCTGGAATATATTATGTCAGGACTT
The DNA here is from genome assembly GCA_006410635.1 of Cephalophus harveyi. Classification (NCBI taxonomy): domain Eukaryota; kingdom Metazoa; phylum Chordata; class Mammalia; order Artiodactyla; family Bovidae; genus Cephalophus; species Cephalophus harveyi. The sequence goes on from SJYT01008783.1 coordinate 29,932, forward strand.
GATTCCCTAGAACCATGATGAAGACGGAGTGCCCTTGTGCTTATCTGATGCCTTCCTGTTTTGTGATGAGAAACTCCTTCCCTTCCTAGATTTGCAATCCAACTGGTTCTTCTTCCTGTAACTCAAGGAGTCATAGTGCTATTCTAGGACCAGACTGCAGGATATTCAGGGAAATGCCATCATTTGCTGGCTGCTGGAAATATTTGGCTTTAAATCAATTTCAGTAAAAGTCCTGACCAAAGACCAATGGCTGCATTTTGGCTTAATCAATACTGAAAGTTAAATATGGCTTTCGGTGTTTGTTTTTTTTTTTTTTTTTCCTTCAACCTCTTACATTTAGGTAATAGTAATAATAAATAGTGTATTTATATTGATGGATATAGTACATCAGAAAAAGTTTGCTGCTTGCTTTAAAAGATACCGGCAATATTCACATTGATTATCAATAAGCAAATGGGTATAATTACCTGTAGTCATTCAAAAATATCACTTTTGTGACTATTTTAGTATGTGTTCTTTTAGGCATTTCTCTCTGTATTTAAAATGGTTTACAAAAGCTTTCCAAAAATTTCTTCCTGAACCAGAGGTCTGATCACATTATCACTTAACTCAAAAAACATTACCTGCCTTCCTCTGCCTATAGAATAGACTCAGGTTTCTTGGCTTGGCTTCTAAGATTCCTCATGGCTTTCTGACCGTCTCCCCTAAATCCCCTGATCCTTCCTCTGGTCTGTGTCATTTTAAAAGGTGCACCCTTTTGTGCTTGGTCCCATTGTTTCACATGTCCTTCCCCCGTCATTACCCTTCTTGCTAAGCCTGTTCAAATCCTCCTTCCCTCAGAATGTCCTCAGTTAGAATTAATGCCTTGCTTCACCCTGTTTCACAACTCATTTCTCTCTATTAAGCATCTCTCGCAGTCACCCTTCCCTTAGCTCTAAGTTTGCATGCCTGCTTTCTTCACTAGATTTTGAGTCTGGAGGAAAGGAATTATCATCCTCACACTTTGTTGTGATGGCTTGTTTAATGCCAGTTTTTTCCACTCTCCTATAATCCAAATATAGATAGGGCCACCTTCATAACTCCAATGCCACGTCCCTGTTGGTTGGGCACGTAAATAGTTCAGACTCAACAATATTTGAGTACCATTATTCTGTGTTGATTTGCAGCTTCTAGCATAGTGCCTAAAACTTGGTAATGCCTAAGAGATATTGGTTGGATTACCTTATTTCTTATTGACCACAAATAAGGAGAAGGCACCAAAGGTCTATGACTTGTTCAAATTTTTGGGAACATTTTCAAAGGAAACAAGCTCATTACTTTGAAACTTACTCAGGAGTGTAAAGCATTTTGGACAGATAAGACGGTAAATATTCCAGGCAGTAGTGGGTAATACAGTTCTACAGGACCTCAATAGCTATCATAAACTTTTGACTTATTATTGCTGCTACTATTTTTGTTTTTTTCTTGTTCAGCTGGCCACATCGTCATTAAAACTGGATCAATAATTGTGTCATCAGCTACATTCCAGGCAAAGTACTACCCATTTATATAAGAAGACCACTCAAGTCTGCCTTCTTTATTTTGAGTTTTATTGGTCATTTTTGTTATTTGCTTAGCTCTTCCACAATTCATGGTAATTTTTCAAACTTTACTTATTATGGCTAGAATTATCTTTCCAAGTTTACTTTTGGATAGAAAATGATTTTACCTTTTTTGGTTGTTCTCTAAGTGACCTTGAAAGGTACATAATCTTCTTACTTTTTCTAAGATCCTAATAAGAAATAGTACATTTTCTTTTATTTCACGCTGTGTGGTCTCTTCATTCTCTCTTCCTTTATTTGTTGGGTATTTCTTTTAATTAAAAAAAAATCACATATGGTTATATATTTTTTTCCTTAGTCATCCTTTTTTTTTTTTTTTAATTTTCTGGCAAACTAATAAAAGTCTTCAGACCTATCTGAAAAATAAAAATTTTTATTGAAATCTATTCTTTTTCATTCTTTAAAATGAATGCCCCGAATTATTGTTTTCTCATGGGACAAAGGCAATGATGATCGAGTGTTAGCTTATTGTATTAGCAAAAGTGGGCTTCCCAGCTAGCTCAGTGGTGAAGAATCCACCTGCCAATGAATGAGACACAGGAGATGCAGGTTTGATTCCTCAGTCGGGAAGATCCCTTGGAGAAGGAAACGGCAACCCACTCCTCTATTCTTGCCTGGGAAATCCCATGGACAGAGGGGCCTGGAGGGCTATAGTCTATGAGGTTGCAAAAGAGTCAGACACACTTACCAACAAAACAACAGTTAGCAAAAGTGCGTGTAACTGAGAGAAAAATTCTGTGAGTGGATGTATCCCTTCTCCTAATGACTGAGCTAGCAAATCTGCCTTCAGTGTTGGTGGCATTTTCTGGGTCAGGATCATGTGCTATTTAATAAATTCTGAATTTCATGTAAGAAGGAGTGGTTTGTATTCAGTTCTGATATAACACCATTTTCCTTTAACAAAACTTTTATTGATTCAACATTCTCTACAACCATTTCTAATGAAGCCTGGCCCTTTACTTTCTAATTATCTTCTACAGGTATTTCTTGAGTAGTTACAATATTCTCAAACTGAAGTGAACTCTCAAAGGGATACAAATGGAGTATAAGAAATTGCAATTAGAAAAATTTTCATCTGCGTTTTTTCTTTGGTGTTCTTTAGTTGTACTGTTCTTGCTTTCTTACTATGTGATTGCCTTTTTCTTTCCATGTTGTTATTGGTGTTTAGTCACGCAGTTATGTCTGACTCTTTTCGACTCTTTGGACTGTAGCCCTCCAGGCTTCTCTGTCCAGGGGATCTTCCTGACTCAGGGACAGAACTTGGCAGGGGGATTCTTTACCTGGGAAGCAGTCTGCTTTTCTTATTCTTGTCTGACTAAAATTATGCAAAAGGGACGTTGAAATCAACAATATTGTAAAATACAACTTGCAGACAAAGTTTGAGCTTTAAGCTTTTATTTTTTTCTTTGCATTTTGAAATTTCTAATATTTTATCATCATATTTTTTGGTTGGAATTTTTGTTGACTATTTTTTCAAAGAAGGTGTTATACTCAGGTTCTAGTATGGTGGCAGTCTTTGGTATATTATATATAATATACTATATATAATATAATATATAAGTTATAGTATAATTTGTGAATACAAATCACATTCTTAACAAATTTGTGGCTGGTCAAAACACTGATATTCTGACAAATTATAAGTCTGTAGCCTAACATAAGCCTAACCCTACTTATTACATAAAAAAGATATATAGGTTTCTTCCAAATAGTATAAATTATATGGAGATAATAACATACCTGTCCTTTCTTTGGTGTCATTTTAGATTGATGCTTAAATATCACAATATTAAATACCACTGCTAATTCTTGAAACTGCATGGCATATGCCACATTTAATTTTAGGGCTTTATAACTTGTACTCTGAGGTTTGAAACCACATCAAGTGAGCTTATTCATGTTCATTTTTAATTACTAGATTCTATTAGAACTGTTTAAGGAACGCATCATCTTTGGTGTGTGCGAAATGAAAGGTGATGTAAAAACACAGTATTGTGGGGTAGCTTCTGTGTAATTTTGGCTCACTGGAATGCCAGTTGGGGAATGGCAAAGGCTAATACTCAACAGATGGCAAAGTCCTAAAACCTATAATAATGGTTGCAGTTATTTTCATTACTGTCATTTGATGACACATACAATAGTGTGAAAAGGCTTGAACTGGGTAATCACAGTAAATATACTCAAAGGGACCAGATGCATTTCAAACAATCAAAATGGTGATGGATATTCAGGCTGAGTGCCACTTCGGTACATATTCTAGGTACATTTATTGCTAGGAATTAGAAGCAACATTACTTGTCACAGAGAGGAACTCCATTTCCCCTTTTAGTAATAACAAGCAACAAAAATTGACATCTGTTGTAACACAGACAGATTATTTCACATTCTTTATGATTGTGTGTCATTACCATGCATATAAATTTAGTTTGCAGATGTTCAGCATCAGAGATCAAAATACCAATTTTACCCACAAAAGAGCTGCAATGGATACCGGAAACCTAAGCACTTTTGTGAATAGAATAAGCTAAATCTTTTAGAGAGAGGACAATAACAAGCAAATGAGATTAGGAAGAAAGCACATCAAAGGCTCAGAAAGCAATGTGTGGAAGTTCCAGAAGATCTTAATAGTTTTATTTCCAGCTCTGTTAAGGTATCTATTCTTGATTTTCATTTCCAGAGACTAGTTGGATATACCTTTGTCATTTTCTTCAGTACAATGTGTAAAATGAGGCCATGTTTTTTCCTTGAAAGATAGATTCTGCCATTCAAGAACATTAATTAGATCATCTTTGAATATTTATAATTCTTCCTGTGTTAAATATGTAAAACTAGTTCTTGGTAATTGCTTGTGGGACCAGGATGGCAATGACCTACAATGACCTACAATGCTAGAGACAAGCTTACCTTTTGAGGTGCTCAGTACTCAGTTTAAAATCACTGTTTATTCTATGTATATTTCACTTGATTAATTTTAGGAAGCATGGATAGAATGTGAGAAGAAAGGTTTTTGTATTTTGAGACACATTATAAAATATCTAATAATACAAAAATAATTACACTTTATGGAAAACACTTTTCCTTTTCCCCACCCCCAAGCAACCTCAAAGCCTAAACAACTTCAAGGAAAGGAAAGAAACCAGAGTCACTTATTTTAACAATCTTGTCCCTGCTCCAAAGGCACTGTTAACAATGTGGATATATTTTGCATTTGCCTCTGGGGATTTACCACTCAATATTAAAACACTTCCCACTGTGACATTTTTTAAACTGTCTCTTTCCTCTGCTGAGCTAACAACATAATGGGGATCAAGAAAACAGTCTGGGACAAGTAAAAAATAAAATCCCTGCCGGGCACTGGAAGCTAAGGCATAGTTTTTGACCCTCTTTTTGTTAATAGGCAAAGATACAGGACTGCTGCCCTCTCACACTTTGCTGTTTTCAAAGCTTGTTAAATGAATTTAACAAGCTCTTTAAGCTTGTTAAATTTAAGCTCTTTTCCATCATAAATTTGAAACATTTACACAGAATCCTTAGATCAAATCTCAGTATATATCCTGTTTGATTAGTGAAAATATATATAGAATTTGTTGTTCAGTCACGATGTCATGTCTGATTCTTTGTGACCTCATGGACTGCAGCAAACCAGGCTCCTCTGTCCATTATCTCCCAGAATCTGCTCAAATTCATGTCCATTGAGTCAGTGATGCTATTTAACCATCCCATCCTCTGCTGCCCCCTTCTCCTTTTGCCTTCAATCTTTCCCAGCATCAGGGTCTTTTCCGATGAGTTGGCTCTTCACATCAGGTGGCCAAAGTACTGAAACTTTAACTTCAGCTTCAGTCTTTCCAATTTGTGTTCAGGGTTGATTTCCTTTAGGATTGACTGGTTTGATGTCCTTACGGTCCAAGGGACTCTCAAGAGTCTTCTCCAGCACCACAGTTCAAAAGCATCAATTCTTCCACACTCAGGAAGAATGGAACTTCCACTTTCTCACTTCTTTATGGTTCAACTCTCACATCTGTATATGACTACTGGAAAAATCATAGCTTTGAATATATGGACATTTGTTGCAAAGTGATATCTCTGCTTTTTAATATGCTGTCAAGGTTTTTCATAGCTTTTCTTCCAAGAAACAAGCGTCTTTTATTTTGTGGCTATAGTCAACATCCACAGTGATTTTGGAGCCCAAGAAAATAAAATCTGTTTCTACATTATCCCCATCTATGTGCCATGAAGTGATGGGAATGGATGCCACGATCTTGCTTTTTTTTTTTTTTTATGTTGAGTTTCAAGCCAGCTTTCTCACTCTCCTATTTCACCTCATCAAGGGATTCTTTAGTTTCTCTTCATTTTCTGCCATTAGAGTGGTATCATCTGTATATCTGAGGTTGTTGATGTTTCTCCTGGCAATGCTGATTCCAGCTTGTGATTCATCCAGCCTGGCATTTTGCATGATGTACACTGCATATAAGTTAAATAAGCAGAGTGACAATAGACGTACTCCTTTCCCAATTATGAACCAGCCTGCTGTTCCATGTCTGATTCTAACTGTTGCTTCTTGACCTATATTCCAGTTTCTTAGGAGACAGGTTTCCCATCTCCTTAAGATTTTCCAGTTTTTTGTGATCCACACGGTCAAAAGCTTTAGCATTATCAAGGAAGTAGATGTAACTCCCTTGCTTTCTCCACGATCCATCTGAGTTTGGCAATTTGACCTCTGATTCCCCTGCCTTTCTAAATCCAGCTCCTACATCTGGAAGTTCTCAGTTCAGGTACTGCTGAAGCCTAGTTTGAAGGATTTTGAGCATAACCTTGCCAGCATGTGAAATGATTACAGCTGTATGGTCGTTTGAACATTCTTTGACATTGCCCTTCTTTGGAATTGGAATGAAAACTGACCTTTTGCAGTCCTGTGGCCACTGCTGAGTTTTCCAAATTTGTTGACATATTGAGTGCAGCACTTCAACAGCATCACTTTTAAGGATTTGAAATAGCTCAGCTGGAATTCAGTCACCTCCACTAGCTTTGTTCATAGTGGTGCTTCCTAAAACACACTTGACTTCACACTCCAGGATGTCTGGCCTAGGCGAGTGACCACACCATAGCAGTTATCTGCGTCATTAAGACCTTTTTATTTTTTGTATAATTCTTCTGTGTATTCTTGCCATCTCTTCTTAATCTCTTTTGCTTCTGTTAGGTCTCTGATGTTTCTGTTCCTTATCATGCCCATCCTTACATGAAATATTCCCTTGAAGTATCTCCAATTCTCTTGAAGAGATCTCTAGTCTTTGCCATTCTATTGTTTCCCTCTATTTCTTTGCATTTTTCACTTAAGGTTTTCTTATCTCTCCTTGCTATTCTCTGGAACTCTGTCTTCAGTTAGGTATATCTTTCTCTTTCTCCATTGCCTTTCACTTCTCTGCTTTTCTCAGGTATTTGTAAAGCCTCCTCAGACAATCATTTTGCCTTCTTTTTCCTTCATTTCTTTTTCTTTGGGATGATTCTGATCACTGCCTCCTGTACGGTGTTATGAACCTCTGTCCATAGGTCTTCAGGCACTCTAACAGATCTAACCCCTTGAATCTATTCATCACCTCCACTGTGTAATCATAAGGGATTTGATTTATGTCATACCTGAATGGTCTATTGGTTTTACCTACTTTCTCCAATTTAAGTCTGGATTTTGCAATAAGGAGTCCATGATCTGAGCCATAGTCTGATCCTGGTCTTGTTTTTGCCGACTGTATAGAGCTTCTCTGTCTCCAGCTGCAAAGAATATAATCAATCTGATTTAAGTATTGATCATAGATTTCAGTATTGATCATAGATCATTGATCACTCGTACAGTTATCTCCTGGGTTGTGGCAAAGGGGCCTGCATAACTCAATGAAGGTATGAAGCATGCCATGCAGGGCTGCCGAAGATGATGGGTCATAATGAAGAGTTCTGAGAAAACCTGGTCCTCTGAAGGGGAAAATGGCAGCCCACAATATTATTCTTGCCACGAGAACTCCATGAACAATATGAAAAGGTAAAATTACATGATATTGGAAGATGGGGCCCCCAGGTTTGAAAGTGTCCAACATACTTCTGGGAAAGAGTGAAGGGCAATTACTAATAGCTCCAGAAAGAATGAAGTGGCTGGCCCAAAGCAGAAATGATGATCAGTTGTGGATGGGTCTGATGGTGGAAATATAGTCTGATATTGAAAAGAACAATATTGCATAGAAACCTGGAATGTTAGGTCCATGAATCAAGGTAACTTGGACATGCTCAAGCAGGAGACGGCAAGAGGGAACATGGACATTTTAGAAATCCATGAACTAAAATGGATGGGAATGGGCGAATTTAATTCAGAGGACCACTATATCTACTACTGTGGGCAAGAATCCCTTTGAAGAAATGGAGTAGCCATTATAGTCAACAAAAGACTCTGAAACACAGTAATTGGGTGCATTCTCAAAAATGAGAGAATGATCTCTGTTCATTTCCAAGGCAAACCATCAACATCACAGTAATCCAAGTCTATGTCCCAACCACTGATGTTGAAGAAGCTGAAGCTGACAGGTCCTATGAAGACCTACAAGACCTTCTATAACTAACACCCAAGGAAGATGTCCTTTTCTTCATAGAGGATTGGAATGCAAAAGTAGGAAGTCAAGAGACACTCAGAATAATAAGCAAGTTTGGCTTTGGAGTACAAAATGTAGCAGGGCAAAGTCTAGCAGAGTTTTGTCAAGTTAACGTGCTAGTCATAGCCAACATGCTTTTTCAACAACCCAAGAGATGACTCTACAAATGGACACCACCAGATGGTCAATACTGAAATCAAATATATGGAACAGTATGTGTAAATCAAGAAAATACTGGTGACTATAGTTGAAAAACTGATGCGGTCATAGAATTGGTAGGAAGCTGTGATTACATGAGAAGAACATGCAGGTCCTTGGAACAGTGAAGAAGACCTGCTTTCTTTTCCTTCAATATTTTTCTGTTTTGAGTAGAATGCTAATTTTAATAACTGAGTATTTTCTTGTCTTCTTTGGATATAATCTATTTTAAGTTATTTTGACAATCCAAAGAAAAGTTTTGTTGAACAATTTTCCTTGGGATTTTAATTCTGATTTGTTATGGGACCAAGAAATTTAAGGTTATAGTAAATATTTGTAAAATTACTTCAAAGAAATTTGAACCCAAGTAGTGTGAAATCACATTGGGTCATTTTTAATTTAGTAAAAATTATTGCCCTGTCTGTAATGCGTACAATACTTGTATGTATTATTGCTTAAATAGGTGTTTAAATTTTATATGCTCTGAATAATTTTAGCTTAAATGAGTTAAAGGCATAATTTAATTAAGACTAATGAGATGCTGAAAGAATGCATTTTGCTTCATACTTTGCCTGGATGGTATCTCTCTTTACAGTACTCATTTACCAGTGACAAAAAAGTCAATAAAGTCCTGTTTTCATCAACTAGACTAATGAACTTCATTAGTTGATCATGTTATCAGTGTAATTACTACATACTACGTTTTGCCCTTGGTTATTAAGGCAATAGATTTCTGCAACTTAGGGGAACTGACTAGGAAGACAAGAACTCAGTTTAGCTCTGGAAATAACCTTGGTTCTTCTCTTTAAAAGCTCACCATTAAATCCTCCAGGAAATACTTTGGATAATACATATATTTAGTTGCAGTGGTTTTGACACTCTACTTAGGAAATATTTTGCTAGAGAACTTTGTTTTGTTATGGTTGACTGTGCCTTTTTAAGATACTGTGGTGGATGGAATCATGTTCCCCAAAGGATATGTTGAAGTCTTAACCCCTGGTACTTGTGATGTGACCTTATTTAGAACTAGGATCTTTGCAGATATAAGTTGAGGTGGAGTCATACTAGAGTAGGGTGAACCCTTAATCCAATATGACTAGTGTACTTATCAGAGAAGAAACACAGGGAGAATGCCATGTGGTGAGAGCAGCAGAGGCTGGAGTGACACAGATGCAAACCGGAGCCAAGGATTGGCACTGACCACCACATGCTAGGAAGAGGTAAGGAGCATTCTACCATGAGTCTCCAAGGGAGTATGGCCCTGCCAACACATTGATGTTGGATTTCTACCTTCATAATGGTGAGGGAGTAAATTCTTGTTTTTAAAGCCACCCAGTTTATGGTATTTTGTTATAGCAGCCTGAGGAAACAAGCACAGATGTCTTACTTAAATTGTTAATCAGGATAGATTAACTGCTTAGCTAGTAGGAGGAGGTGATCAGTTCTTCTCAGGTATAAATGGGAGGCTCAGAAGTCAATGTGTTGGTCATCAGGACAAACTCTCAAAAATGTGGTGAGATTTACATCAGAGGAATAGAAATGAGGGTAGTGGTTTGGAAGGGGCAAGAGATGGTGAGAGAGAGGTGGAATTAAACTACAGAACTTGGAATATGTTATTCAAGTGAAAAAAACCTTTTCTGTGCCTTTAAAATGTTTGGGGGGGTTGGTATGTCACTTTGAAAACATGGGAGTTTTTCATGCATTACACATTGCTGTTGACAAAACTCCAAAAAACTACCACAAACTTCAGATAAAATGAATCCCAAATAAATAAAAACCTGATTTTGACGTGATATGAGTGGCAAGTGATTGCAGATAATTTTAGTAATTTATATATAAATCAAATGAATTATATCTTACGATTGACAGTTACCCTACAGGAATTTTGGATCACATTTAAAAATCCCTTGTATAGGAGATACAGCATTAAAATGAGAGCCGGGGGCGGGGGGGGCGGAATATATATCCTTTTTATTAATTTTATATCCAATTATTTATATTCACAAATAATTACATATATAATTTAATCAGTCCAAAGATATATCTCAGGCTTTGTAATTTTTCTAGATACAGTTGGTGTCCATGCTAGCTAAGCTAGGAAAAGTTTAGAAACTCAATACATAAGCAACTCAAAAAACCAAAACATCCATTTTGATGATTCTTTGTTTACTCTAAAACTGGGGCAGGAATCATAAGTAAGAGTTTTCAACTCTTGGCTTTGTAGATGGAGAGTGTAACAATTAGGAAACAGTCTGAAAGTTTTTCAGTGGGAGGAAAAAGGAAGAAAATGCAAGCCTTTGTTTGCTAATTCACGAAATTGACTCAAATAACAAGAAACTGGTGTCATGAAAACAGATCTTCTGGGGGGAAAAATTGGGATTATGATGGTGCAGTACTTTGAGATACTCTCAGAAGGGCTTAAGGGCAAAGATGTTTCATGGTTCAAAGTGCATTCTTATTGATGACTATTTCTGGACAGTTATCTTTGAACTAATATTACAAAGGAAAATCCTTATCACCTGTGTAATCCTCCATGTGGACCTGGGTTTTAGTGATCTCATAATTTTATGTGAACAAAGAATGAGCTAAACATGATACAATTTCTGCCAAGCTCTCAGATCTAGTTTTTTCTACTAATGCATCATAACAGAGAAAGTCGTTTTCTGATTCTGCAGTTCTAAGGGAGAACTATCTTTATCTTTTACTTTATGCTAGGCAAAGGAAAAACATTTTTGCAGTTCAAATAAATGAGGATGATTATTTTGCCATTAAGACTTTGAAATCCCTTGGTGAAGGTGTTACAGTATTAAAATGTACTTGTTTGATTTAGAAGTGCTGCTATTGGACATGCTAAGAGTTTTGAAGTTTAATTTTGATTTATTTCCTTGCTAGAGTGATCATTTTGATGAAATCCTAACATTTTGTTTTAATGTTGCTAACCAAAATAACAATACTTTATAGCCTTTTTGAGACAGTTTGATTATAAATTCACATTTGTCTATCAGTATTAAGAGAGATGATTCCAATCAAAGGAGGTGGCAAGCATTTCTCTTCGAACTTTCCAAAAAGAACTGAGTGCTTATCTGTGAACCAGAGCATAGTTTGACATATACAGCTGTGTGTAGCTCAAGCACTCTCCATGGTACAAAATGGAGGTTGAATTAGGTAGGAATTTACATTTCAATGCCATTTTATACACCTATAATCATTCTCCCCATTTTGTTGTTGTTTGTTTGTTTGGGCCATGCCAAGCAGCTTGTGGGATCTTAGTTCCCTGTCCCAGGATTGAACTCATGCCCTTGGCACCCTCGGCAGTGAAAGCGGGGAGTACTAACAACTTAACTGCCAAGGAATTCCCTCCCCTTTTGTTTTTAATTCATTAGTGTCTATTTCCAAATCTTCATTCCCATGATTATATCACCCTTTGACCTGTTAGGATTGCAGGTGTGGTAGCTTATAGCTTTTTAATTGAAGGATAGTCAGCTATCTGTATGATATGATCTGATGGGTTCCATGAGGTCCACATGAGCTTTCCTGGTATCTCAGCTGGTAAAGAATCCTCCTGCAATGAAGGAGACCCTGGTTCAATTCCTGGGTCAGGAAGATGCCCTGGAGACGGGATAGGCTACCCATTCCAGTATTCTTGGGCTTCCTTAGTGGCTCAGATGGTAAAGAATCCACCAGCAATGCGGGAGACCTGGGTTTGATCCTTGGGTTGGGAAGATCCTCTGGAGGAGGTCATGGCAGCCTGCCCCAGAATTCTTGCCTGGAGAATCCCCATGGACAGAGGAGCCTGGCGGGCTACGGTCCATAGGGTCACAAAGAGTCAGACACATGAGCAACCAAGCACAGCACCGCATGAGGTACCCATGCACATGAGGTCATCTTCCCCTAAATCTCTCTTTACCAGCCAACCTAAGAGCTCATGGTTCCCCATGTATTTCGTTGGGTTAAATCACTGTGTCTTCAGAAAGCATGTTAAAGTATAAATGTGTTAGACGGGAGAAACAATCTTTCTACACAGATTACCTGCCAGAGATCAAACTGCAAAGAAATAGACACAAAACAAGAGTCTTGACAGAGGACGGATGACAGCGTGATGCGCGTGGTAAAGCACTGTAAGCCGGAGTTAGTTGAAGGGACTGCAGTGGAGGGTTCTGAGTCACCAGGATTCAGTGTGAGAATCAGACATGCTTGGAGGGAATCTGTGAAGGAAGACCCTATAAAGCGGAAAGTAAAATTAAGAATATGTTCTGTGCTATGAATCTTTGTGGCACATTGTACAGATATGTTTTCAGTATTCCAAGTGGTCACTTAGTATGTTGAAATTTATACTTTTGTTGAATTTAAATCAAATTCACGTGGGACTTCCCTTATGGACCAGTGGTTATGACTTCACTTTCCAATGCAGAAGGTGCCAATTAGATACCTGGTCGAGAAGCTAAGATCCTCCATGCCTTGAAGCCAAAAAACCAAAACATGAAACAAAAACAATATTGTAACAAATTCAATAACGATTTTAAAAATGGTTCACATTAAAAACAAACTTTTAATAAAAGTCAAATTCATGGCAAAATGATGATGGGAGCTAGTAGGTGCAGTTAACCAACCTCTCTGCGTCTGCTTCTCAGCAGAGCTTTGTTGTTTGACCTAGTACTACAAAGTCTATGGTAGTGTGGAAAGTTATCTTGTGGTGTCAGGAAGGTCCCAGCACACATGTAACTCTGCAAGAAAATAGCAGAATAAGTCAGATGTACTGGCAAACATTTCAAAATTGAAAATTTCTTGAAATTTTCAAGATAATAATATCAAGAATGACTTCCTGGGAATCCAGGGTGTGATAAAGGTAAGCAAATATGTGGAGTTTATTTTATAGGCATGCTCATTGTTTGAGTTTCTAGTCTTTATTTTCTTTTATTCCCTTTCCTTCTGTTTCTTACCTCCCTCTTCCTTTTCTCCAGTTTGTTCTCTCTTCTTTCTCTTTTTACCTTTTGAGTATTTATAATTAACCAGTTCAGGGCATTTGGCTGTAATAAAGGATTTTTTTTTGGTGAATCCTGACTTCTCGGTTATTCTCTCAAAAATAGTTGTAAGGAGATAGATTAAGGAGTTACAGGAGCCCTAAAGAGAAACTTTCCTTGCCTTGTAATTTCATAAGCTTTCCAGTGCTATCACATTAAATCCATGAAGTATTGACTTGGGCAATTTTGCCAAGAGTAAATTAATAGGCGTTTGTGTTTCTTAGATTACAAAACAACCTAATCAACTTCCCAGCCTCGCAGTAGCGCTTCCTTCCACTTCTGTTACAGTTCAAAGGGAATATTTAAAATATTATATGTTTATGTCTTTTATACATATATATGTCTTTTAAAATACGTATTAGATTACTACTTACTTTGTTACGGCTTCCCAGGTAGTGCTAGTGGTAAAGAGCCTGCCTGCCAATGCAGGAGACTTAAGAGATGCAGGTTTGATCCCAGGGTTGGGAAGATATCCTGGAGAAGGGGATGGCAACCCACTCCAGCGTTTTTGCCTGGAGAACCCCATGGACCGAGGAGCCTGGCGGGCCATAGTCCATGGGGTCTCAAAGAGTCAGACACGACTGAAGCGACTTAGCACACACTTACTTTGTTAGTATTTTTTCTTCACAGTATGTCTCATTCGTTCATCAAACCCCTTTCCCAGTCGGGCATCATTAACCTTGCTTTGTAGATAAAGAGACATGGAGGTCAACAGTCTTGGCAAGTGTTTTGCCCACTCACTGCTATTGCTGATAATAGATAAAAGTATTGGGAAAACTGCAGGTTTATTACCTTATCTTGCCTGAAGCTAGGTCTTCATTATGCACCCGGGGACTGTACGCTGCAATGAAACTGCGAAAACAGAATAAAGCATATTAAAGATGATCTGTGTGTTGCCGAATTACAGATATACGAGTGTTTTTACCTGTAGCTGTATAGGTAAGGGTCTGCTTTTATTTACTTGTATGTTTGTGTTTTCATACCAGGACCACCTTCTGTTCATTTGAAGTGGTTAAGAGCAGATCCTGGGTTTTCCTTAGAGTATAGGTTTCAGAGGATTTTTCATCATTAGCTCATTCTTTTTACATAGCCAATTTTAATAATTATAGTCATGTTTTAAAGTACATGCACACTTGTTTCTTCAGCCAGAGAAGCTCCATGTTAACTGCTAGCAAACTCAGTAACTCGAAAGCTTTCAAACATAGTCTATTGTCCAGGGCTTTCATGGTGCATGTCAACAAAGAGAATGTCTGTGCTCACTCAATTTGCAAACATCTGGAGGAAAATAACGTGATAATTAGGAGGCAACATGGGTTCATCAAAAACAAATCATGCCAAACTAACTTAATTTCTTTCTTTGATTTCTTAACAAGCTGAGTGGGAACACAGTGGTATTTTTATTATAGAAAGGCACTCGATGTAGCTTCTGAACATTCTCAAAAGACCTAGGGAAAATGCAGATGAGGTGAAATAACCGACTGAGGTAGGTAGGATATTTTTGTAAAAAGGTGTAGGTAACCATTATTTATGTATGGTTTAATATACAGTTAGGCAAAACTGTTAGGTAAATTTTGTTTTATTAGCTACGCCTTTATTAAATATCTTAAACTTTTGACTTTGATGTATATTTTATTTCCCATCATTTTTAACTGGCTATAAGGATTCAATTTTTAAAAATTGGTAGTTGTTTTTTGAGAGAGAAATGTAAACCATGGCCAATTTTTTCCATTGGAAAATTGTGAAAATCATATGTATGTATCTTTGTATCTATACATACAGAGTCATACACCACATACATGCATTACGGTAATTCATAATCTCAGTTTCCATAAATTTCTAAAAATTGGTAGTTGTTTTTTGAGAGAGAAATGTAAACCATGGCCAATTTTTTCCATTGGAAAATTGTGAAAATCATATGTATGTATCTTTGTATCTATACATACAGAGTCATACACCACATACATGCATTACGGTAATTCATAATCTCAGTTTCCATATACAACTAATATTATTTTGATAATTGTTCTTTCAGACGTATTTCTCTGTATAATATGTATGTTTTAAAAAAAGTAGAAACATGCTTACTATTTTTTTAAAATTATGTATTTTTTTGGTCATACCACATGGCTTGTGGGATTAGTCTGACCAGGGATTGAACCTATGCCCTTGGCAGTGAAAGCAAGGAATCCTAACCACTGGACTGTCAGGGAATGACTATGCTTATTATTTTTAAACTAACTTTTTCACTTAATGATGTACTGTTAACATAGTCCCAGGTCAGCAAATGTACTTTTGTAGACTCATTTCTAAGGGCTGCATAGTATTCCAGTATTTGGATATGCCATATTGATGACTGACTGTCTCTAGTTTAGATTATATCTTTGTGGTTGTTATTGCTATAAATTATACAAAGATAACTATACTTAATCTTTCTATATAGTCATAAGATAAATGACTAAAGCAGTATTATCGCTATTTTTATTGAAGTATAGTTGCTGTAAATACTATGTAAGTTACAGGTATACAATGTAGTGATTCACAATTTTTAAAAGTTGTACTCCATTTATAATTATAAAATATTGGCTGTATTCCTTGTGCTATACAATATATCCTTGTCACTTATTTTATACCAAATTGTTTGTACCCCTAACTGTCCCTTCCTATTTCCTTCTTCTCACTGGTAACAGCTAGTTAGCTCTCTGTATCTCTGAGATGGCTTCTTTTTGTTACATTCACTGGTTTGTTGTGTTTTGTAGATTCCACTTTTAAGGATATTGTACAGTACTTGTGTTTCTCTATCTGACTTATTTCACTAAGTATAATGCCCTCAAGGTCCATCCATTTTGCTGCAAATGGCAAAATTTCACTTTTTTTTTTTTTATTTTTAGGCCTTTATTCTATTTTGATTTTGTTTTTATGCATGATGCTAGAGAATGCTTTAATTTTATTCTTTCACATGCAGCTGTCTAGTTTCCCCAGAACCTCTTATTGAAGAGACTGTCTTTTCTCTATTGTATATTCTGATGTTCTGTTTTGTAGAGTGATTGGCCATGCTGCTGCTGCTAAGTCACTTCAGTCATGTCCGACTCTGTGCGACCCCATAGACGGCAGCTCACCAGGCTCCACCATCCCTGGGAATCTCCAGGCAAGAACACTGGAGTGGGTTGCCATCTCCTTCTCCAATGCATGAAAGTGAAAAGTGAAAGTGAAGTCGCTCAGTCGTGTCCGACTCTTAGCGACCCCATGAACTGCAGCCCATCAGGCTTCTCCACCCTTGGGATTTTCCAGGCAAGAGTACTGGAGTGGGGTGCCATTGCCTACTCCGAATTGACCATAAGTGCATGGATTTATTTCTAGGCAGTCTGTTTCATTGGTCTATGTGTCTGCTTTTGTGCCAGGACCATCCTCTTTTGATTACTGTAGCTTTGTAGTATAGTATGAAGTCAGGGAGCATGATTCCTCCAGCTCTGTTCTATCTCAAGATTGTTTAGGTTATTTGGGGTCTTTTGTGTTTCCATGCAGATTTAAAATTTATTTCCTCTAGTTCTGTGAAAAATGTCATTGGTATTTTGATAGAGATTGCATTGAATCTGTAGATTGCCTTAAGTAGCATAGTCATTTTAACAATATTGATTCTTCAAACCCAAGAACACTGAGTGACTTTCCAGTTTGCGTCGTCTTCCATCAGTGTTACAGTTTTCTGAGTAAATGTCTTTTGCCTCCTTAGGTAAGTTTATTCCTAGATATTTTCTTATTTTTGATGCAATGTAAGTGAAATTGTTTCCTTAATTTCTCTTTCTGCTAGTTTGTTGTTATATATAGAAACACAACAATTTCTGTTTATTAATTTTTGTATCCTGTAACTTTACCAAATTCATTGATGAGGTCTAGTAGTTATCTTGGAGAAGGCAATGGCACTCCACTCCAGTACTCTTGCCTGGAAAATCCCATGGATGGAGGAGCCTGGCGGGCTGCAGTCCATGAGGTCGACAAGAGTCGGACACGACTGAGCGACTTCACTTTCACTTTCATGCGTTGGAGAAGGAAATGGCAACCCAGTCCAGTGTTCTTGCCTGGAGAATCCCAGGGACGGGGGAGCCTGGTGGGCTGCGGTCTATGGGGTCGCACAGAGTCGGACACGACTGAAGCGACTTAGCAGCCGTAGCAGCAGTAGTTACCTGGTGGCTTCTCTAGGGTTTTCTATGTGTAGTGTTGTAGACAATGTATCATTGAATCAAGAATATGAAAGTTATATAATAATGATTTGATGTGTGCTTATTGCCTTCTAAAAGGTTAAACTAGTCTACATTCCTGCCAGCTGTTTATGAGAGAAATATATATATATATTCGTATTTATAGACATATATGTACCTATATACTTATATATCTCTGTCTCTAACCATATATATGTTTATATATGTATACATATGCATGCATTCTTTTAAGAAAAATAGTAGGTTTCTCTTTGAGACAAGTAAAATTCACTGTAAATACTTGAAAAATGAAAGTTTTCATAAATATTTTAGAAACTTCATGTTTCATTATGCAGCTGTGATGAAAGAATTTCAAAGAATAGCCTAAAATTGACTTTTCTACTGTTTCTCTCTAAAGATTTATCAAAAGGAGAGATTCATTTTTGTGGCAATGATCATTCTTATTGAACATTTTGAAATAAGAATTATTCTATGCTTTATGGTGACATTAAATTATATTCTTTGTTAATATGTTAAGCAAACCAAGGCCTTTTAAATGGTATTTGAGATGAAAAGATTCTGTTTTGTACTTTAATCCTGCAGCAAATACAGTTTCTCAGATCCATGGTTAGGTAGCTCTGATTTCCCATTCTCTTCTCTTCCTCCTTTTTATTTGTTGTGCCTCATTAAAATTTCAAATGGAACCATATGACACTGATTGGAATTGTTTCTGTTGGGGGGAAATGTACACACTAGATGAGAGGCAGAAATTCATCTGCATTTGAACCCTGCTATTTGTTTGACACAATGGATTTTCAGAACTGTGATTGCAGGAGCTAAATCTTTAATAAAATTGCTATTGACTGTCCCTGCAGGAGGCAATGTGCATGGCAGCTAAACAGGAAGGTTTGAGCTCTAAGCTCTGTAGATTATTGGCTGTGTAACTAACCTCTCTTAAGTACATTTGTTCATCTGAAAACTGTAGTAATATAAACTCCTTAAGGCTGTTAAGAGGATTCAACAAGATAATTTAAATAAGCACTTGGAATCTAGAAAGCTCTCAATAAATGTTAGCTTTTACTGATATTTCTTGATAAACCAAACTTTTCTTGGATGGTGGGGCATAACCCTTCCTGCATCTTTGGCAAAAACTCCTCTCTGTTTGCCCCCAAATTATTGCATCATTTTGGAGCAATTATATAAAAATCTGCAAAATAACTCTTGTGTGAATATTGTTCCTCTCCCTCCTCCTCTTCCTTCTTGCTTTCATATCTTCCTTCCTTTCCTCCCTCCCTCCTTTTTCCTTCCTTCCTTTCTTTCTTTATTTGCATTTATTGTGCACCACTTGTTTTATATACTCTGCTAGACACTGGAGAAGGAAAAGCTGATTGGCTCTTTTTCCTGAAGGAACTCGTAGACCAGTGGAGGAGACAAATATTAATCAGATAATCACATAAATAAATATAAAATTGCAAAGATGCCAAGTACTATGTTAATGATCGATACATGGATTATAAGAGAATATAGAAGATTGGAAAGACTTCCCCAAGGAATTGAAACAGGGATATAAATTAATAGAAGAGTTAAATGGACATGAGTTTAAGCAAACTCCGGGAGATAGTGAAGGACAGGGAAGCCTGGTGTGCTGCAGTCCATGGGGTCGCAGAGTTGGACAAGACTTAGTGACTGAAAAACAAGAGTTAAATAGCGAAACAGTAGACTTTTAACTTGTCTCCCTGCATATGCTATTGCTGCTTACACTGTCCTCCACAAAGAAGGCAGAGTCAATCTCATTACAATGAAAGCCAGATTACATTAGAGCTCTGCTCAAATCTCCCATCATTGTTACTGAAGGCTCAGCCTCTCTAAACACCAGTGCTGAATAAAATCCTAGAGACCAGAAGTTTGGGGTGAAGCAGAAAGGGATAGCTTTATTACTTTGCCAGGCAAAGGGAGACACATCAGGCTTCTGCTTAAAAAAACTGTGTCTCAACCTCAGTGAATTTGGTGAGGGTTTTTATAATGGGGGGCAAAGGTGGGGTCTCTGACAAGATCAGGGTATGAGCAGGGCCTGCAGTCTCTTAATCTTGTTTTAGGTGGTGGTGGAGGTGTTCATTCACTAAATTGTGCCCTACTTTTTGCAACCCCATGGTCTGCAGCACAGCAGACTTCTCTGTCCTTCATTATCTCCCAGAGTTTGCTCAAACTCATGTCCATTGAGTCGGTGATTTTATCTAATCATTTTATCTGCTGCTGCCTCCAATCTCCTTTTGCAAGATTGTTCAATCTTGCCCAACATCAGAGTCTTTTCCAGTGAGTCAGCTCTTCACATCAGGTGGCCAAAGTAATGGAGCTTCAGCTCCAGCATCAGTTCTTCAAATGACTATTCAGAGTTGGTTTCCTTTACATTTGACTGGTTTGATCTCCTTGCAGTCCAAGGGACTCTCAAGAGTCTTCTCCAGCAATTTTGATGCACAATTCAAAGCATCAGTTCTTCGGCACTCAGCTTTCTTTTGGTCCAGCTCTCACATCCATACATGACTACTGGAAAAACCATAGCTATAACTATGTAGATCTTTGTTGGCAAAGTGATGTGTCTGCTTTTTAATATGTTGTCTAAGTATGTCATAGCTTTCCTTCCAAGGAGCAAGCTTCTTTTAATTTCATGGCAGCAATTACTGTCCACAGTGATTTTGGAGCCCAAGAAAATAAAGTTTATCACTGCTTCCACTTTTTCCCCTTCTATTTGCCTTGAAGTGATGGGACAAGATGCCACGATCTAAGTTTTTTGAATGTTGAGTTTTAAGCCAGCTTTTTCACTCTCCTCTTTTACCCTTAAGAGGCTCTTTAATTCCTGCCATTAGAGTGGTATAATCTGCATATCTGAGGTTGTTGATATTTCTCCCATCACACTTGGTCAGTCTCCTTATCTTGATGAGCTTCTCTGGTCCCTTTAATCTTGCATCAGGAAATTTCTTGGCTGCTCCTCCCTTGATCAGCAACTGTTAGAATCCACCCTTTGGAACTCCAGGAAGGTCATAGTGGCTAGAGTCTTGCCTACAAGAAACAGGAGACAAAAAGGCTCTGTGCCTGGGAGCCCCACATGGCCCCACTAAGTTTCATCTTAACTTTGCATCTCACAGTGAATCTCATGGTCCTTAGCTCATTTTTATAGAGCCCTATCAGAGAAGGCAGTGGCACCCCACTCCAGTACTCTTGCCTGGAAAATCCCATGGGCGGAGGAGCCTGGTAGGCTGCAGTCCATAGGGTCGCGAAGACTCGGACATGAATGAGCGACTTCACTTTCACTTTTCACTTTCATTCATTGGAGAAGGAAATGGCAACCCACTCCAGTGTTCTTGCCTGGAGAATCCCAGGGACAGGGGAGCCTGGTGGGCTGCTGTCTATGGGGTCGCACAGAGTTGGACACGACTGAAGAGACTTAGCAGCAGCAGCAGCAGCAGCATAGAGTCCTATGTGACTATCTTCTTGCTAGCTATCTGACCTCATCTCCTACCACTCTTTTTCTTCACATTCCTCTCCAGCCACACTAGCCTCCTTGATGTCCCCTGAACACACAGGTAAATTCCACCTCCGAATCTCTCATCTGGCTTCTCTGTGTCCCATACTCTCTTCTCCAGGTGCTCCCTGACTCCTTGTTTGCAGCCCCTCTCCTGGTTTGCAAGCAAAATTCAAATGTCACACACAGATATCTCAGTGCCTCAAAGTTTGCTCCATTAAAAAAATACACACACACACACATACAAATACCACTCTTCCTATCAAAAATGTATGTGAAAGTACCACATTGTAGCCACACTATGGTTTTTCATTTGTTTTTTAATGATGATGGACGCTAACTGGATTTATAGTGATGATCAGTTTGTAATATATGTTGTATACTTGAAACTAATATAATATGAAATGAAAGTTGTTCAGTCATGTCCGACTCTTTGTGACCCCATGGACAGCACAGTCCATGGAATTCTCCAGGCCAGAATACTGGAGTGGGTAACCTTCCTTCATTCCCTTCTCCAGGGGATCTTCCCAACCCAGGGATTGAACTCAGGTCTCCCGCATTGCAGGTGGGTTCTTTACTAGCTGAGCCACCAGGGAAGCCCAAGAATACTGGCGTGGGTAGCCTGTCACTTCCCCAGCAGATCTTTCTGACACAGGAATCGAACTGGGGTGTCCTGCATTGCAGGCAGATTCTTTACCAGTTGAGCTACCAGGAGAACTAATATAATATTGTATGTCAAGAATATCTTAATATAAAAGAATAATAATAATTTGCCTAAAAGCATATAGAAGTAACTAAAATATTTTAAGCAGGAAGTGGATTAACATGATTAAATTTCTGTTAAAAAAAAAAACAACAAACACCTTACTCTGGCTACAGTGTGATACTTTCACATACATTTCCCCTTCCTACTCTTCATGTCCTTGTATAGACAAGAAGAGGCCAATTTAACTGTATTTTTTAATGGAGCAAACTTTGAGGCAAGGAGATATTTGTGAGACTTAAATTTTGCTTACAAACTAGAAGGGGGCTGCAAAGGAGGAATCAGGATTTGGCCTTTTACTAATGTATAATTGTTCTTAGAGGTGTAATCACCATGTCATTCTTTCACCTCGAGGGCCTCCTGAGATTATTCAAGATATTTAATTCTATATTTTTATATGTTGAATCTGCATATAAAGAATTCATTATGTTCTACATATTATTTTTTCTATTTTGCTTGTTTGAATTTCTGCTAAACACACTACCCAGAATTCAAGTAGTGTCTAATTCTGTGTATGTCAATTGACATTATCTGGACCCTGTTCCTTCTCTTCTCCCAAAGTACATTTTACAGTAGGAATCTGGTAGAAGATGAAAATCATAAAATTCAATTTTTTTTTTCAGTTTATATCATCATTTTTAGGCAGAAAGACTTTTGGAGGGACAAGTGAGGTGGGAATCAACAGATTCTTGTGGCATCAGTTTGTTATTTTCTCTTTTTACAAAGGAATTTGAGAAGTTGCTTGTCCAGTTTGATTTTAAGATTGTGTCTACTGTGATGAACATTTCTACATGTGCTGTGTGTTCATGGCACAGTTTTGCATTTTGGAGGAGCACTAATTTCTGTTCAGAAGAAATCAGGCCTGCTTAGTCAGCACTCCTTGCCTTTGGAATCTTCTACTTCCCCCACTTAACTTCTATAATTTGCTTCTGTGTTTTTGTTAACATATGTTCTTGCTTAGGGGATTAAGCTTACAACTATATGTCCATTGTGACCCTTTACTATGGTATTGGTTAATCCTGGTCCTACTTTATGTTTGCTTAGGCAAATGAGGCTCAGTGTTCTTTCAGATATCTTTTAAAGTAATGATATCAATAATTTAATAAGTTTGCATATCCTGGTTGACCCTGTTTGACCAACATGTGTTCATAGTGTTAGTTGTCTCTACATTGAGCAACCTCACGGACCTCTATGGATCCATTTAGCTATGAAGTAAAATCATATAGTAGTATCAACTCAGTGTAAGACATTTTTGGAGAGATCTCCTATATCCCAACTTATTTTTCAACTGGTTAACTCAGTTCCCCCAAATAGGAATAATGCCTCACATTTGTATAACACTCTGTAGTTAACAAAACACACTGAGAGGCATTCTTTTATGTGGCTTTCCCCCCAACAATTCCGTGAAGTAGGTTGGACATGTATTTTTTATCCTTATTTTACCAATGAGGAAACAGGAATTGAGACGTGCCTTACCTACTCACAGCAAGTAAGTGGCAAATCTGAATCTAAAAGCCAAGACTTAAGATTTCACTTGACTAGGTGGTCTCTCCACATAATCATGCTACCTCCTAGGCACAGCTTTCCCACCCATGAGTTGCTGTTCTAGGCAGTGTTGAGACCCTGGCTTTCGCAGCACTCAGTGTAATGCAGGATTATTATTATTTTCTGTATACCATGACATTAAAAAAGCCTGGAAGCACAGTCTTAGTACTTAATGGAGGAAGAGAAACCTGCTTAAATCACTGAATGGAAGATTTAGCATGTGCCTAGTAGCTGTGAGTTCAAATGTTTCTCCAGTATACCCTCACCCACTCTCTAATACTTGTATCCATTTGCCTCCAAGGAATCTCCCCTCCTGACTCTCCATCTCTGTGGCCCCCGGAAGCCTCCTATCAACAGTGACCCAGAGGTGTGGGTGTGGAGGTGTGGGCCTCAGTAGGTCTGTGCGCTGCCTCTTCTTGTCCTGGTGATTGACTCAAAGGTGCTCATAGGATTCAACCAGAGAGACTTCCTTTTGACTTTTGGGAAAGAGAATATGACCACCCTCTTGGAACTGAGCCAGGACGCATGCAGACTGGAGCTGCTGCCATCTTGGCTTCTCCTGAAGCTTAGATTGTAATGAAGGGTGGCTAAGAGATAAACTGAGCCCTGCTAATATCGTTTGATGTCAAAATAGCACACACTAGCTCCACACTTTAGAGTTATATGAACCAGTAAATTCCCCCTTTCCTTAAAATAACTGGATTAGGTTGTTGTCACTTGAAGCCCGATGACTCCTAATATATTTTTGCTCGAACAACACAAAAAGTCATCTGGACTCTTTCACAAATGATCAAAAGTTTTGATTTGTCACCTTAAAGGCCTTGGGAGACAGGAATGATTTAGAAATGAAGGTTCCAATTTGATATTATCTCTTCCAGCCTAAGTGTGTTTTTCTTCTATCTCTGGAAAGATGATTTATAACCTTATGAATAAAAACTATCACTGTATAAAGTTTCACAGAATCTATGTTTACAGAAGGTGCTTTTGTCACAGTCAGTTACCTGTGTTAATTCAACAAATAATTGCTGTTATGACACTGAACTAGGCTAGGGAACAAGACATCATCCTTGCTCTCAAAATGTTTAATTTAGTTGGTCGAAAAGACACATTATTGTGGAAAGGTAAGTAGTTACAAGTCAGTGTAGAACTAAATGTCATTTGAGTGTCACTGGGGAAGGCAAAGGAGGACAAGGCCATCAAAGATTGAAAAATGATCATCTCCATGAAAGAGACAGGGCTAGAGTCACATCTTTAAGATTCGGGCAGTGATGTACAAGAAGTCTTTCTAGGAGCTGAAGCATAGCACGGGCAAGGACTCAGAGGCAGGAGAGACAGTGATGGGAGACGGTAGTGACCCAACAGGACGGGAGGCAGCAGCGGAGTCGGGGGAGGAAATAACAGCTTGGGAAATTCCATCTGTTACTTCTGAGAACAACTTTGGAATAAAGCTCTTTGCTTAGGATTTGCATTGAGAAACCACAGCAAGATAGTAACCTTTGAGCATTTACTGTACACATTTGTTGTTGTTCAGTTGCTCAGTTATGTCTGAATCTTCGTGACCCCATGGACTGCAGCACTCCAGGCTTCCCTGTTCTTCACCCTCTCCCAGAGTTTGCTCAAACTCCTGTCTATTGAGTCAGTGATGACATCCAACCACCTCATCCTCTGTCACCCCCTTCTCCTCCTGGCCTTAGGTGAAACACTTCACAAGGATTATCTCACTTGATAATATTACCTTTGAAGTGGTTATTGTGTCTACATCTTATTCAAAGTTACAGTTGTTTACCAACCCTATGAGTGGTTGAGGCAGAACCAGTGAAGGTCAGTTTGCCTTTGAAACATGTGCAGTTGTGTTGGTCATGAAATTCCCTCTCCTCTCTAAGATGAACTGAGCAGTCACTTTGCACAACCTACTTGATTATCATGTTCTCACAGTTCAATGAGTATTCATATTTTTGGCGCATTTAATATTCAGAGTTACTATCTACACATTCTTAGAATGACTGGGTTCCAAGCATTTGAAGAGCCTCTTTTTTTTAACAGGAAATGCATTTTATTTCTTCTAGACTTTAAGCAAGAGAATGAAATCTCATGAATTAGATTCAATTAATATTGAGAACATCACAATAGCTAGGGATTCACTTGTATCATTATTATTTTGCTTTTCTCCAACAAACAGGGAAGGTAACTGTCTTTATTTCCATTGTAGGGACTATAAAACAGATTAAAAGTATTTAAGGAGCATCAACTTAAAAAGAACTTTGCATGAACTCCACACTAATGGAACTTAAAATATGGTTGAGGGACCAGGTAGAAAGTTACACAACAGTACATGAACAATTGTGTGGTACAAGAGATGCGTGATCTATGACAAAATATTAAACAACTGTTTTAACTAATAGCTAATTGCCAAAAGAATGATGTCACATAAATACTAAGGTCACTGAGTTCACAGGAAGAAAACAATTATTGGCCTTGGAGTGGTTTGGAAAAGCTTCATGAAAGAAGTATGTGAAGTCTGGAAAGTAGGACTTGAAGAGATGAGAGCATCCTGAAAAGCTGAGAGGTAGGGAAGTATGTGGTGTGCTCCAGGGAGCAGTTTGCCTGAAACCAATGTTGGAGTAGGGAACCACAGAAGTGGGTCAGGACCAGCCTGAGAAGGTCTTAAAAAGAAAACAGACTTGATAATGTAAGAAGAATGGTGTTTGGGAGGGGTTGCTTAAGAGGGGTGGGAACAGGGCAGAATTTTGCAGAGGAATTAAAACATGAGGGGAGAGGAAATAAAGATTCACTTGGTATATAAGAAATTGGAGAAATTAAGTGAAATAAAGGAGATCAGTTAAAAGTGACTGAAACAGATCTAGCCTCTGCAGGCTATAGGGGAAGAGGTAAAAGACAAATGCATATCAAGAAAGCATTCAGATAAATTCAAGCTATCTGGCATCCTCTTAGACAAAGTAAATGATCATGAATAATAAATAGGAGGGAGGAAAATAAAAAGGAAATCAAAGAGGTAAGATATTTAAATAAAACCACAACTTGTAAACTGTGATTGAATTATAGTTTAAAAACCCCACAGTAGCTATAAAAGCCATTTGGTATGGAATTAATGGGAATATTTGAATGTGGCCTAGACTTTGGATATTAGTGGATCATTATTAATTTATAGTTTTGATAATGATATAATGGTAATATATGAGAAAGTTCTTATTCTTAAGAGAGGAGTGATGCATGCTGACAAGTCTCTTAACATCTGCTCTTTACTTTCAAATTCCTTGGCAAAATATGTTGTTCAGTTGTTAAGTCATGTCCAACTCTCTGCGACCCCACAGACCGTAGCACCCCAAGCTCCTCTATCCTACACCGTCTCCCAGAGTTAGCTCAGATTCATGTCCATGGCAAAATATATGTATGTGTATGTGTATATCCCTACTGTATCTGTATCTATGTCTTATCTGTGTCTATAGGTATATTCACACCTATGCCCATACTTATCCACCCTCATTCCTATCTCTATCCCTATACTTACAGCTAGATCCAGACACGGTGGTGGTGGTGGTGTAGTTGCTAAGTCATGTCTGACTCTTGTGATCCCTGGACTGTAGCCTGCCAGACTTCTCTGACCATGGGATTCTCCAGGCAATAATACTGGAGTGGGTTGCCATTTCCTTCTCCAAGATCCAGGCATAGATACAGACAAAGAAACTAAATATTATTAAAATATATTTATGTGATATAATGTTATAAATCATGAAGTCTAGTTTGTTTGTCTACAGATGAACACTGTGTCATTCTTTTAATTTTCTGTACGTTGAAGATTTTTATGATAATAATTGAGCCAGAGGGAAGAGAGAGAAATAGGTCAGGCCTTGGAACCTGAAGCAGAAGCAGTGTGAGTTGGAAAGAAGGAACAGATGTGCAGGGATAATTGGCAACTCTGGGCGATTTGTTTTACCCAGGGCATCAGAGGACTCTGTTACACATGAGTCTTGACATAAGGCCTTGCTGATTGGATGTGGTCACATTTATATCAAGACAGGAAAGTCTTCAGGGGAGGTAAGTTGGGAGAGAGTATATTCCATTTCAGAAGGTTTAGTTTTGAGTGAACCTGGGCTTTCCAGGTGAACACTTGCTGGAGGAAGGAGGCCCAAACTCTGAGGAAATAGAGCCAGCCCAAAGATGCCACTTTGTTATTCAATCATGGAAGGTAATGGTTGAAATCATGAAATTGGAGACAAATTAGGGGCAAGGAAGTACTCAAAAGGGAAAATGAGATAAGCGTTGATAAATGCCTGTAGTTAGGTGGGGAGAAGAATAAGTGGTGGCTACAGAGCAGATAGAACAGGCCAAGTCAGGAGGAAATAGGTTAGTGTCTTGGCAAAAATCAAGGGAGGATAAGACACCCAGCAAGCAATCTATAAATTTTTTTGAACAAATGAATGAATAGAGTTTTGCAAAAGTTTGTCAAAGTAAAAAGTTCATCAAAGTAAAAAGGAAGCAGTCAAAAAATTGGTAAGTTAACAAAAAAGGCATTTAAGATTGGGAGTTAAGAAATTTAAGAGGTTATTTTAAACTCAGACTAGAGGTTTATGGGAGAATTTTGCAGTGGTCCTTGAGGAAGCACAAGTCAGCACCGAGAAGAAAAGATGAGTTGAGCATGACTCTTAAGGGCAGCTTGGAGACAGAAAAACCTGAGTTCAACTCATGGCTCTTAACTCATGAAAGGCTTCCCTGGGCTTCAATTTTTATTTCCCTAAAAAGTGGTTGGACTAACTGATGTACAGTATTTCTCTCAGTGTTTACAGTCTGTTGGCACTTATATTTAAAAAAAAGGTATGTAGACAAGAGTGTTCTAAGTTCCATTTTATGGTGTCATTTTAAGAATCCTATGCATCCACAGTTGTGTTGACTACTGAGACTGTATGTAGGATTATTAACACTTTACTCTCTTTTGTGCAAGCTAATTAATTTATAATCAATTACTGGAATAGTCAATACATATATCCATGCAATAGTTTGATATAAATAGAATATGACTTGGTTGAATTGCAAATGTATATTTTAATTTTTTATTTCCACTATCAAAGTTTTTTTTTAAAAGAATGTGTTATAATTGGTTGCTATGCAATAGTAATTATTTCCATAGGAAGTTAGGGGAAGACCTACTCAAAACTCTGTACCTTTTCCCTATTCCTTTATAAAATTTGTATATCCTATTATGTCCAAATATACAGAAAAGATTATGCAGATGGTACTATTCTGCTTAAATGAAAAACCTGGAATGATAAATGCCTCCTTTGGTCAATTAACCTCTGACAGAGCTTTCAGTGACTAAAAGAAATGCTGTTGAATACAGTCTCAAGTAGACTATAAAACATGTGAATTAAAGATCTTCTGAAGAGGAGAGTGTTGCATTAGAAATCTACCAGCTCCTTTCAATTCTACAATTCCCCATTTCTCAGAACATTTACCAGAGCTTGAGCAGAAACTGGCTCATAACCAGTGTTCTTAACAAAGCTTTCCGACCTTTGTTATCACAAAAAGAGATAAAAAAAAAAAAAAGTCTGAAATGCTTCTTATGATTCGGGCATCATCTGTTATCCTAGATCAATGTCAAGCTAAGGATTTTTGGAAAGGATTTTGGTGAAGTGCAATCGTAGATTAACCCACAACAATCCGTTAGATAAGTAACATAATGGGAGATTTAAACACTGAGTCAGAGGCCTAGACTCTAATCTTGAGATGACTGATTTTCTCTGTGACCTTCAATTAGTTACATAATCTTTTAGTTTGTGAATCTGTTATCTGTGATGTATGGACACCATTTTTCTTTTTGTTGGTATAAATATAGGAAATGCAAGGTGCTGTCCTTTCTCATGTTCTGCTGCTGCTGCTGCTGCTAAGTCACTTCAGTCGTGTCCGACTCTGTGCAACCCCATAGATGGCAGCCCACCAGGCTCCCCCGTCCCTGGGATTCTCCAGGCAAGAACACTGGAGTGGGTTGCCATTTCCTTCTCCAATGCATGAAATTGAAAAGTGAAAGGGAAGTCACTCAGTCATGTCTGACTCTTAGCGACCCCATGGACTGTAGCCTACCAGGCTCCTCTGCCCATGGGATTTTCCAGGCAAGAGTACTGGAGTGGGGTTCCATTGCCTTCTCCATTCTCATGTTCTAGGGCGATCCACTCTTCTTAACATTTCTGCTCAGAGACCTCTTTCTCTTTAAGCACATGAGACTTCACTGCAAACAAAGAATGCATTAAACCTGATAAGGAAAACCAAACCTGAAAAGGGCAAGAAACTTTCGGTAAAGAAAGTGCTGGCAAGCACATCATAGTGGGTGGGATGTACCATGGTTGGACATGCGTAATGAATTAACATATCTTTGGGTCTTAGTCTCCATTGCAGCCTATAATTTATTGAATTTTGTAGAGCATAAATCTGACATTTCAGAATCTAATCATGTCATGCAGTTTCTTTTTGGCAGATTCTAATACTTTCTCTACTCTAGGTACTTCTTTCTGCAGAGGATGTCTTGGCACCCAGCTTAGAATCCCTGACTTTTTCACTGCCCTGAAGGACCCTTGATCAAGTACTTGAATTTCCATCTTTTTTCTTTTATTTTAAAAAATTATTTATTTATTTATTTATTCATTTTGGGCTGTGCTGGGTTAGCTGTGGTAAGCAGAGGCTACTCTTCCTTGCGGTTCTCAGGCTTCTCATTTCAGTGGTTTCTCTGGTTGTGGAACACGGGCTCTAGGTGTGTGGGCTTCAGTAGTTGCAGCTCTCTGGCTCAGGAGTTGTGGCTAGTGGGCCCGAGGGTGCCTGGGCTTCAGCAGTTACAGCATGTGGCCTCAGTAGTTGAGGCTCCTGGGCTCTAGAGCACAGGCTCAATAGTTGTGGCGCATGGGCTTAATTGCTCCTTAGCACAGGGAATATTCCTGCACCAGGGATCAAATTCGTGTCTCCTGCATTGGCAGGTGGATTCTTTACCACTGAACCACCAGGGAAGCCCCATCCTTTTCTCTTAAATGTCTCTTTACAATGGTTAGCAAGGATGGGGTTCATTAGCATACTTTGCCAGTGTTTTGTGCTAATATTACACTCAAGTCTGAGACTTCTGGTCATACACAGCTAACATGTTCTTTAATTATGCATTTTGGGGATTCAGAATGCTGCATAGGGCTCTTCATGATTTGGTTCACGACAATGGCACTCTTTGTGCTGGCATATTGCACTCTCAAACTTCATGCTTTCGTAACAGCAAGCTAGTGATTCCCCACATGCGATGTGGTGCTTATCATCGTTGCTTATTCATCATTCCCTTTTTCTTGGGATGCTTGTTCCCACACTCTGCCTACTTAGCTCCTTCTCATCCTGTACAGCTCTACACAGACTTCCTCTTTTGTAGTTGATCTTTCCTGATCTCCTTACTTTCATCTTCAACTAAGCTAAGAAAGGTTAAAGCGTCTGCCTCCAATGCAGGAGACCCGGGTTTGATCCCTGGGTCGGGAAGATCCCTGGAGAAGGAAATGGCAATCCACTCCAGTATTCTTGCCTGGAGAATCCCATGGATGGAGAAGCCTAGTAGGTTACAGTCCACGGGGTCGCAAAGAGTCGGACACGACTGAGCAACTTCATCTTACCTTCTTAATATTCTGTAATATCTCTGACTGTACATCTCTCATCTTGTTTATATTTGTGTTTATATATATTAGCTCTGTTAGACAATGTTATCCTTGAAAACAGGACTAGAATTTTCTTAATTTTTGTATTCCAGTACCTAGCACAGTGCTTGGCACACAGTAACTGATTAAGTAACCATTAAGTGATAGGTGAATTGGCCTACTTGGAAGGAAGAGGAAAATCACTGACTCATGCAAATTTTCACGTACACTTGGTGTCCCAGTAACTATTTTTTGGGTAGCTGGACAATTGTATGTGTGACTTTGGGCAAGGGAACAAAGGGAATGTTCATTGCATAAATGAAGCAGGATAGGGAATCGCTTGTTAGGCTAGAAATAAAGTCCATTTGTAGATCAGCAAGCCTACATGGGAGGGGAAAATGGACTCAGGGATGTTGTCACACAATAAGCTTCTTAATCATGCATCATGCATTCTTCAACTAGTATCTCATGTAAAGCAAAACAAAAAGACTTCCAGGTCTTCAGTGCTCCCAATTGCCGTGGTAGCAGCACCACCATTCTTGGCTCTCTGTAGGATTGCAGGGGGAATGGCCTGACACTAGTAGGCCGATTGCCAAGGGGCTGGGAGAGGTTACTGAAGCATTTTATTACTGACACTGAAGAAACGGTTATAGATCTTGAAGCTGGAGAACCCACCATACCGTGGCAATGAGATTCATTGGTTTCTAGAGAGTTTCGTTGTAACTTTTAAAAGGAGATTTTTTAAAAATGATAGTCAAATGCACTTCAATGCATTAAAAAGAATAACCATTTTAAAAGTGAAAAGGTAGAAGCTGCTAGAGAGTGAATTCAAATCCATGCTTCTTAGCAACCAGACCAGATTTCACCCATAAAAGAAGACTAGAGCTACAATAATAATAATAAAAAAAGCCTCTTTGGTCTCTAGAGAATATAAAAGCATATTAGAGAGAAAGAACCACTTTGAGTTCTTTAGATGAAAGGCATGGCATGGATGTAAAGTATTTTTATAAAAAGAGAAGGACAAGGAAGAAGTAATGTCTAGACTGGATAGGTTATCTTGGGTATATACGAGAAAAAAATGCCAAAGTCAAAATGAGAGATCATGGACAACTAGAATCATTAAAATATTCAGAAATTGTTATTATTATTATCATCAAGATGAATATGATCTTTTCCCCTCTGAATCAAAGTAAGGGAAATGTAAAGGGAGAGTATGTGGATGACTTGGCAACTTGGGACTATTTCCCTGAAAGGTTTTCACAGTGAAGCGAGATGAAAAGGTGCAAATATAAACGTCACTAATATATTACAGTTAGATGTCATCTATCTTCAGACTACATTTCAATGACATTCTACACAAAGACTTGGTTCTTAGTGACTCAACCAGGCAGGGAACACTGAGGCACTTATGCATTGTTCCTTGATAATTTAAGGCCAGAAGAGTCATCATAAGCACAATAGAACACCTAAAAAAGAAGGAAATTAAAAAGAACTCAAGACCAACCAAACTAACTTCTTTTTTTTTTTTAAAAAAAGAGGAATGTCACTGGCAAGAATATCACTTCTGGTGATATGAAGGAAACAAATTTATTACTTAAACTAGAATGTTCTTTTCCTCTGAATTAAATGAAACCTTTTTGTGTTAGTGTAAAGAATAATGGGGTGTGAAAGAAAGAATTCTATTCATATACCAAAAACAATGCATAGATTATCTTCAGGGAGATTCAAGTATGCTCCAGTGGTATACAAAAAGAGTGATGGATTAGGGTAAAAAAGAAATGCACATCACTGTTTCCTGGATAAACAAAGAACCTAAATTTGGAACTGGCATGTATAAATTTAGCAGAGATTTGATGTTTTGGTTTGAACAGACTGTGGTGCAGTTGTTATCTGCCCAGGTTATTTTATAATGGCTGCATTTTCCCTTGAAGCCAGACCCCATATGGTATGGGAGGACAAAACCTCATATATCTCGCTATCATTAGGCTAATGAGCTTGGTCAAGCCCATATGCATTTAAATTCTGGGCAAAATTTAAGGGAAATCTAGTACTCTATTCTAATTGCTTTGTACTGTTTTGGAAAGAAGGAATAAAAAGAACTAAGGAATGAATGATAATGAATCAAGTACATGAGGATCTATTTCAGAAATACTGTTGCATTATCAAAACAAGTCTAAGAAAGATTGTTTATACACATTATTTTAGAATTTTGTGGTCACAGAAAAAATTTAGTCAGATGTTTATGAAAATCCAGTTGTTTTTGTTGTTTGGTTGCTAAGTTGTGTCTGGCTCTTTGAGACTCCATGGACTGTAGTCTGCCAGGCTCCTCTGGCTAAGGGATTTCCCAAGCAAGAATGCTGGAATGGGTTGCCATTTCCTTCTCCAGATTATCTTCCCAACCCAGGGATCAAACCCACGTCTCCTGCCTTGGCAGACGTATTCTTTACCACTGAGCCACCTGGGAAGCCACAAAAATCCAATATGGAAATGCAAGACATTATACATTTGCTCCTTAAGCTTTCCTTTTATACACAAAAGTTTTCAGTTATTAAGTTAAGAGTTTAGAAAATTTAAAGTGCATGGATGTTGAAAATAGGTTAGTTAGCTTAGTTCTGGAAAGTTTATTGATCTTAAAACAACTCTGAGACATTATGCCCAATTTATAATCACTAAAAGCGTTAAATTGGTAGGAACCATAATGAAAGCTTTTGGACATAAGGTTTATAATGATTTACATGCAGTTGAGGAAGATATCATTTCATTCAAGATCTTTGGATAGATTTTCAAAGCTAGTTAAAAATAGTAAAAACTCATTTTAACCTTGCTCTGTTAAATAATATTACAAGCTGTAATTTATTGAAATTACTGGAGTTGCTCTTTATATAGATAGTTAATAACTACCAAGTACTGTCTATAAAGTAGGGGGCACTGGTGAAAAATGTTCAAATTACTGTCCAAAGGCTAAAGTTATGATACAGTGCAGAGCAACACTCAGTAATAAATGGAAGGATCATCTGCAGCATATTACACATGAGTCATTCAAAGGTGTGTGCAGAACGCCCTACACATAGTTGTAGCTACACAGAGAGAGTAGAGAGTTTAGAAATTATCAGCCTGTTTATCAGCTTAGGTAGTCACTGTGGATAATTTAAGTGCTACTACACTGCTCTCTGAGAATTAGATATTCTTGCCCTAAATACACTATAGAATAATTTTAAGTTTATATGTCTCTTTGCCTGATTTGGCTGTACTTTGCTGAAAAAAATGAGATAGTGGTTTGGTGAATAGTTTCTTCCCTCCACATTTCACCCCGACGTCTTAGAAAAAAATATATTATTAACTTTGCCAGAACAACTTATGTTGTCAGGCTTACTGATAGTAGTTCAGTAGCATCACATTTTGATACAATATTACTATAACAGATAAGAGACTCCCTGGTGGCTCAGAGGTTAAAGCGTCTGCCTCCAATGCGGGAGACCTGGGTTCGATCCCTGGGTCGGGAAGATCCCCTGGAGAAGGAAATGGCAATCCACTCCAGTATTCTTGCCTGGAGAATCCCATGGACAAGCCTAGTAGGTTACAATTCATGGGGTCGCGAAGAGTCGGACACGACTGAGCGACTTCATTCATTCATTCATTCATTCAATAAATTTTCTAAAATTATAAGGGTTCAGTTAAATTCAATCCAATACTGAATGGAAAGCCAATTGAAGCATTAAAATTGTACAGTGTTTTGATAATTACTATTCTCAAGACATTTATTGCTGCATTTTGTGCCTACTACTGAATCTTGTGGGCTTCCCAGGGGGCTCAGTGGTAAAGAAGCCCATGGACAGGAGAGCCTGGCGGGCTACAGTTCATGGGGTGGCAAATGAGTCGAACACAACTTAGCTCCTAAACAACAGCAGCCACTCAGTATTGTTCCAAATGCAGTGTATTCCCATGAATGCTCTAAGATTTGACCAAAGTAAAAAACAACAAACAAATATTTTGAGGAAGTAATGCAAACAGAACTAGATATTAATAGCTTGATAGGATGTTTAGAAAAATATTTTTATAAGCATAGGTAGTAAAATTCATTAATGTTCTCAGTAAGTTGTCAGTTTATCAGTAAAAGAAATATGCCCTCTTTAAAAATGTTGAACTGACTTTTATGAGTACTGAATTTTTCAGCTCTCTTTTTGCCTGGGATGTTGAGCTGAAGTCTAACTATTGAAGATTATGCATGATTTGACTTTGTTTTGTTTGAAAGTACAAAGGCAGGGAAATTTTTTTCCCAGCATGCCACTATTAGTAGAATTAGTATTATTTCAACATTTCACTTTCAATACTTTACTTCAAGTTGCTGTTTTGTTAGTAGTGTGTACATGAAATTGCCACTCACAAGCACTTTACCAATCTTCTGTCACCCCAGTATTAAGGTACTCTTGTGTACTGTGGTCACCATCCACAGGGCCATGGATTATTGGATATTCTGATATTAACTCATTATAATTCTCTTCCATTCTTTCCCAATGTTCTTTTGTCAGAAGCAAGTTATACTTTATAACTCTAGTCAGGACATGAAAATCATAATTCTAATTTTATGTCTTTCCATTATTTCAAATGTATTGGATCAAGATGGGCATTGCATCTGTCATAGTATTGATGGCCTCGGACCCCTGGTCTGATAGAGGGCATGTAGTTTACAGGATATTCTTTAGCGCACCCTGAGATATCTAGGCACCCTGTAAGCCCCAAGACCTCGTATCTACTGTTCAGGGAGCTGCCATTAGATGGCCGTGGCAAACTTGAAAATTGCCATGTACTTCCTTTCCTCTCCAGGGACTGGTAGCTGGGGAGTAGAGATTTACTTATAATTGAAATTTTCTGTCTTCTAATTAATCTTTTTTGTTTAAAATAAATATACTAAATTAGAGAAATTACTTTTTGATGACTAAGCCAAGAATTTTAGCCTGAGGCAGATTTAAAATATAAAACATGTCATGGCTCATCTATCTCACAACTCTCAGTATTTTTTCTAAAATTGCTATTTACTTCTATATTGGTGTTTTTGTTCACCTGTTTATATGTAAGTCTGTCTGTAATTCTGTGTCTTTATGTCTTTTTTTCTGAAAACCTCATTTCTGGCTACTATGAGGCTTACCCGAGGTGAGTAGGATATCAGTCACTTTAGAGGCTAGACTTTGATTTTTCTTACTTACACACTTAGTGGAAAGCCTCCTCTTTCCCAAATGTAGCAACTAAAGCAGTGACTGGAACATGAAATCTCTTTGTTTTTGATTGCTCATGGTTCCTCTAAACTAGAAAACACTCTCCTTGGAGATGTCAGCTGTGTGGCTAGATTTCTTCTTATAATTCAACACTGTGTCATTTCAACTTACCTGAAAACCTTCCTTCCCAGCATGAGAAAAGTTTCCATGGTGTACAGTTGGAAATATAAAATAGTGCTCTGCAGCCTCCAGAAATCTCCCAGTTTGCTAGAAAGTTTTCTTAATATAGATTTTTTTGAGACATACTTTATTTGAATGAACATTCTAGTAGATCATTTGTTGTTGCTCTTCATTCCTCAGTCATGTCCAACTCTTTGTGACCCCATGGACTGCAGCACACCAGGCTTCACGCCCTTCACTATCTCCTAGAGTTTGCTCAAACCCACGTCCATTGAATGGGTGATGCCATCCAACCATCTCATCCTTTGTCATCCACTTCTCCTCCTGCCCTCAATCTTTCCCAGCATCAGGGTCTTTTCCAATGAGTCAGCTCTTCGCATGAGTGGCCAAAGTAT
Source organism: Cephalophus harveyi (assembly GCA_006410635.1). NCBI lineage: Eukaryota > Metazoa > Chordata > Mammalia > Artiodactyla > Bovidae > Cephalophus > Cephalophus harveyi. The sequence continues at coordinate 66,860 of SJYT01008783.1, forward strand.
TGGAATTTCAGCTTCAGCATCAGTCCTTCCAATGAACACTCAGGACTGATCTCCTTTAGGATGGACTGGTTGGATCTCCTTGCAGTCCAAGGGACTCTCAAGAGTCTTCTCCAGCATCGCAGTTCTAAAGCATCAATTCTTTGGGATTCAGCCTTCTTTAAGGTTCAATTCTCACATCCAGTACCTGACTACTGGAAAATAGTATATAAATTACCTAGGAATGAATAGAAAAGGAGGCACATATAGTTTGGGAAAGATTCTTTACTGTTCTGTGCAATATCCATAGATATCCAGATGATTCTTTTTCACAATGTCATGGATTCATGTGTCTAGTATGCAGAAGAGTAATTAATAAAAATTTTACACACATTACCAGTGATGAATCTAGGTACTTGCACATGCAGCTAAATAACTCACATGAACTCAGTTAATAATGATGAAGTTAATAAAACAGTTATAACTGGACATGGAACAGCAGACTGGTTTCAAATAGGAAAAGGAGTACATCAAGGCTGTATACTGTCACCCTGCTTATTTAACTTATATGCAGAGTACATCATGAGAAACGCTGGGCTGGAGGAAGCACAAGCTGGAATCAAGATTGCCAAGAGAAATATCAATAACCTCACATATGCAGATGACATCACCATAATGGCAGAAAGCAAAGAAGAACTAAAGAGCCTCTTGATGAAAGTGAAAGAGGAGAGTGAAAAAGTTAGCTTAAAGCTCAACATTCGGAAAACTAAGATCATGGCATCTGGTCCCTCACTTCATGGCAAATAAATGGGGAAACAGTGGGTGACTTTATTTTTCTGGGCTCTAAAATCACTGCAAATGATGATTGAAGCCTGAAATTAAAAGATGCTTACTGCTTGGAAGGAAAGTTATGACCAACCTAGTTGCTGCTAAGTCACTTCAGTCGTGTCCAACTCTGTGAGACCCCATAGACGGCAGCCCACCAGGCTCCCCTGTCCCTGGGGTTCTCCAGGCAAGAACACCTGAGTGGGTTGCCATTTCCTTCTCCAATGCATGGAAGTGAAAAGTGAAAGTGAAGTCGCTCAGTCGTGTCCGACTCTTAGCGACCCCATGGACTGCAGCCTACCAGGCTCTTCCATCCATGGGATTTTCCAGGCAAGAGTACTGGTGTGGGGTGCCATTGCCTTCTCTGGACCAACCTAGACAGCATATTAAAAAGCAGAGACATTACTTTGTCAACAAAAGTCCATCTAGTCAAGGCTATGGTTTTTCCAGTAGTCATGTATGGATGTGAGAGTTGGACTATAAAGAAAGCTGAGCACCAAAGAATTGATGCTTTTGAACTGTGATGTTGGAGAATACTCTTGAGAGTCTCTTGGACTGCAAGGAGATCCAAACAGTCCATCCTAAAGGAGATCAGTCCTGGGTGTTCATTGGAAGGACTGATGTTGAAGCTGAAACTCCAATACTTTGGCCACCTGATGCGAAGAGCTGACAGTAAGGAGATCCAACCAGTCCATCCTAAAGGAGATCAGTCCTGGGTGTTCATTGGAAGGACTGATGTTGAAGCCGAAACTCCAATACTTTGGCCACCTGATGCAAAGAACTGAGTCAATGGAGAAGCCCCTGATGCTGGGAAAGATTGAGGGCAGGAGGAGAAGGGGACGACAGAGGATGAGATGGTTGGATGGTATCACCGACTCAATGGACATGGGTTTGGGTGAATTCTGGGAGTTGGTGATGGACAGGGAGGCCTGGTGTGCTGCGGTTCATGGGGTTGCAAAGAGTCGGACACAACTGAGCAACTGAACTGAACTAAATAAAACCATAGCATGTTATGAAGTGAGATCACTCAGTCATGCCCAACTCTTTGCGACCCCATGGACAGTAGCCTGCACCAGGCTTCTCCGTCCATGGGGTTTTCTAGGCAAGAGTACTGGAGTGGGTTGCCATTTCCTTCTCCAGAGAATCTTCCCGGCCCAGGGATCAGACCCAGGGATTGGACCCAGGGATCGAACCCAGGTGTCCCGCATTGATAGACAGACGCTTTACCATCTGAGCCACCAGGGAAGTCCAAACATGTTATTAAAATAACAGCAAATTAAAGCTATATCCAACTCAAGACATTCCTGTTGAACTGACAACAAAGCTTCCTTCCCTAAAATTGTGGGAATGTGAAAGGACAAACACCCTAGTGTTTGTCCCTGGTATACCCTAGTATACCCTAGTGTTGTGTGACAACCAAATTTCTTAACAGAAGAGTTAATTTCAGCTTCAGTGTGCTCTAGTAATGATCCAACATTTGTTTATGAACTGGGAATTTTAGAGACATTTAATAAACCATTCAAAAGGATATTTCAGTTTAGTTCAGTCACCCAGTCGTGTCCGACTCTCTTTGCATCAGGTGGTCAAAGTATTGGACAACAGAGGATGAGATGATTGGATGGCATCGCCAATGTGATGGACATGAGTTTGAGTAGACTCTGGGAGTTGGTGATGGACAGGCAAGCCTGGCGTGCTGCATTCCACGACATCGCAGAGTCGGACACGGCTGAATGACTGAACTGAACTGAGGTGGAAGTAGCATGTCAGGTTGTACTAACGATAAACATTTTTTTGTGTGTGAGGTAGTATTTGCTTAAGAATATCAACTCCTAGCTACATAGCAGGCCTAGTTTTCTTATTTAATACAAAGTCTTAAGAGCATCTGTAAATAGGGCTTTCTCCCCAAAATGGAGATATTATGCCAATGTGATGGACATGAGTTTGAGTAGACTCTGGGACAGGCAAGCCTGGCGTGCTGCTCGCAGAGTCGGACACGGCTGAATGACTGAACTGAACTGAGGTGGAAGTAGCATGTCAGGTTGTACTAACGATAAGCATTTTTTGTGTGTGAGGTAGTATTTGCTTAAGAATATCAACTCCTAGCTACATAGCAGGCCTAGTTTTCTTATTTAATACAAAGTCTTAAGAGCATCTGTAAATAGGGCTTTCTCCCCAAAATGGAGATATTTATTCTATTATAGGGTAACACTGATTGTTTGAAAGTTGAGTTTGATGGTGGCTGGAATCTGTCTCATGATAACTTCTATTTATTTATGTTTTCCCTGGTAATAAGAAAGTTTGTATTGTTTTGCTGTGACACTTGTCTGAGTGTTTCAGGCCCAAGACATGGCCATATATGCATTAATTAACAAGGTTATAGAAATTAAATTCTTTGGAGTGAAATCTTTCTCCTGCAGTCATTTGCATTAGAGAGATTGTACAGAAGATTTCCATCCAGAGAGAGCTGCCTCTCCTTTACCTGGGAATTTTCTTTGAAATGGAAGTGGTCCAGGAAATGGCAGGGTTTATATTTATTTGCTTACCTAATAGGGAAGTAAGCAGACACATAGTGTTCATCTCTGTTCTCAATCTCTGATAATTTCCCCAAGAATAAGTATTGAGCATTCCAGAATGCAGAAGTTCCATCTCCCTCACCAGGCACTTTTGGAGTGCTTGAATACCTGATAATTTCTATATAACTTCCTACCATATGTAGGAATGACTCTTTTGCTTCCTATCAGCATATTACTGGAGCACAAACAATGTTCTGAGGATGTAGTTATTATAACACTGGGAATTTGTCAAAATAGTGATTTGTGATTATTTTTGTCAAAAGCAGTCTAGAAGTCTTATCTGTCTGAAGCAGTCAACCAGTAGGCAGTTTTTTAAGAGACAACCTAAAATGCTGAATAAGACTCGAAAATAGAAAAAATGCTTTGTCACTGAGGTGGAGGGAAGCTTGGGGCCTGAGTGCTATACTCATTTCTTCAAAGGTTATGGGAATGACAGTCATTAGCAGGCTGAAGTTGCAATTCTTTAAGAAGTAATACACAGCAGTCTTTGCTGCCTTTGCCCTAAAATCTCACATCACATTCCATTTAGTTAGACAGCTATTGAACTCAAAAGAACTTTAGAGTTTCTTTCAAGTTCTTTTTCTACCTTTCTCCTTTTGGTGTTATAAATATACTGAGTCTCTTGGGCACCATTTGAATTATTCTATTAAATTCTACAAGATCTTAGTAATTGGTTTCTGGGACTTACCTCGTTATCAAGATGACTGTTAAGTCTTAAGAGCAGTGCCGTGGTCATAGAACACAGAAAATAAAGACACATCAAGCTAGATCATTTGGAAGAAGAACCATTGCTCAATTATCTTCTGGAATGTTGGAGAGTGTGTGAAAACATTAGGTTTAAAAAAATCTATAGTATTTAAATAAGTAAAGAAAATATTAAAAGAAATCAATATCGTATTGATGTATTCATTCTACTGAATTGTGTTTTAGAGCCATTTAAGTCTTTAATCAATGAAAAGATAAAACAGTTTTTTAAATAATTAAGAGTATTGGTCCTGATGTATGGCAGAAACTAACACAATATTGTAAAACAGTTATACTTCAATTAAAAAATAAATAAATTAAAACATATTGGTCCAACCAAATTTAGAATATACAGTTGCATTTGAACAGGTTGCCCAACTTTTTGAATTAACTGAATTTTAAAATGTGTGTTAATTTTATCTTTCCTTTGTTAAAGAGTGTTATTCTTAAAGGGCGAGAGAGAGGTAGAGACAGAGAGAGAGATAATCCAAGGAATATGATGCTTAAAAGTAATGCTTCTTACTTACACCTACTGAAGGTCACTTTATTTATCCAAGGGTAAGGCTTTTCTTTCTCCCATTTATTTTTTATTGAAGTTGGACTGCAGCCCGCATAGACTTTCTTTTTCCTTTAAAGATATCGTTTTCTGCCTAATTGTGCCCAGCTTCATTTATGCCCTGAGAAGAATTGTGTTTGAGCTTATAGACTCAGGAGACTGTTACACTCAATAGCCAAACTCCAGCCACAGCCCTTTGGGATATTTGGGTAAATGTAAGTGAAAGCTCCCTGTGTTTGTCTCTGTTCCCTTTAAACAAAAGTTTAACTCAGGACACTATGGGAATATTTAAAGAAATTTATCTGTAGAACTGTCTTCCAGATAAGATCTGAAAAATAGTTTGTGGGCTGCAGAAGTGTTCATCAGTCAGCAGAATTTGCAATAGCTCCTCTGATGTTTCTGAGACACCGTCTCCCCATGTTAATAGGTAGAGGCACAACATCTGTCTGCAGGAGATAATGATACTCCTTTAAAATTTTCCATAAAAACTGAACAGCAAAGGATTAAAAGGGAAAGGGCAAATCAAGGACAGCAAATTGATTTCACTTCTAGTGGGATGCCAATTACAATCAATTAGGATGTGACATCAGTTCCAGGCTAAGGGAGATGATAAGAATGTATCTACAGTCAGTGGGAAAATGTGCTGCGATTGATTTTTGATATCTGCCACGGGCATGGGGGGCAAGTCTCATATTTGAACATATTGTAACGTTGACATGTTCCAACTCTTGCTTAAATCTTCAACACCAGCCTTTGTAAAGGCTTACAACCACAGTGACCTGTTTGGTTTTCTGTTCTATCATTAATCTTCTCTTAATTTGGGCTACCTAGGCCCAACTCAATTTCTCAGACTCTAAGGCCACTGGATCCCTACAATCAGTGAAATGTTAGAATCTGAGTAATAACAGAAGGGTCAGGAACAGCCCAACTTTGCTAACTTGGTCCTCAAGTTCCAAAATGAGGGATGTAGCTTTGATATTGTGACCATAACCTGATTTCATGTTATTGTTCTAGTTGAATAGCCTGGCTTTCTCTCCCTGGGGACCCTGCTTATCGTATTCCTGTGCTACTTTAGTCTACCACAGGGCATTGCACAGGCCACATACACGTGGTCATATGGTACACACACTAAGGAACTTCTGGATCTCTGCCTTTTGTAAGCTACAATCCCTTAAAAATGATGACCCTCCTACCTTATGTCCCTCATCTTGCCTGTTGCTGAGGCTGACTCATTTCCTATTGCGGTCAGTGAGGCTGGACTGTCCCTGGTTAACTTGTTTTCATCACAGATAGGTCTGCTCCTCTGACAGCCCCTTTGCGTCTAGATATTGTGCCTGTCATCTTTTAGGCTTTGAGCTACTCTAACCTTTATTAATTTGTAGAATAACTCACAGTGCTTCATGTTCTCTTCAACTTCATTGAATTTATTGCTAACATTTATTTAGAGATTGGTATTTCTATTAGGTATGTAGTTTAAGACAGAAAAGAAATAAGATATCTATATATTAACAGGTTCGCCTCTAGTGACATGATATAAAGCAAATCAAAGGAATTTATTTTAAATGTGGTATTGGGTTATAGTGGTGCATTGAACAAGCTTAGCCCATATCTGGCATAAGAGTCCCATTCTAGTCTATCAAAATAAATAACACAAACTTCTCCAAAAAAATGAAAAAAGTCTGCTGAAGAAAATTAGAAAATTGAATACGAAAGTGGATAAAGTGCAGGAGGCCATTACTTTGAAAAGAAAATACCCTGACTTGTAGCAACGGAGATGGAGAACCTGGAGAGGAGAATGCTGATCTAGTGAAGCAGATAGTCCAAACAAACACGAGCTGGGAAAACAAAGCAGAAAATCTGGGAGGAGAGCCAGCACCTACAATGGACTAATAAAAGCAAACAAACACCTCGGCAACGGTGTCAGACAGCTAGGAACACGAATTGGCACTGTTCAGCTCATTGTCTTGAACGTATCAGTAGGGCAGAGGGACCACCCATCTGTAGATGCGCACGCTCACTGTGGACCAGCAATCCCTGGAAAAAATTAGAGTCCTCCTGGTGCCAGGAAGTCTCCTGAAGTTTGCATATTAGCCACTTCTGGTGCTATTCTTATTTAGATAATCAGCACACCAAGGAATTATGTAAGATATATTAAGAAGTTGTAATCTACATTGGAAACCTTTAAAGGAGAATCAGTAGAATGAATGACTTATTTGGGGATTGATTATGGTATCATACTTTTCACAAATAGTTATGTTTTTAGATAGATAAATACTTTGAGGCGTTCTTAAAAGGGAGACAAAAGAGCACATTAAAAACTACCTTGCTCTGTCTCTATGGCATTGTGAATATTAATTCAGTAAAGGTTTTTTTTTTTTAAATGTTTCAGTAGTATGACTTTAACAATGGATCCAATTGTTAATTCTGTGTGATTAAACATTTATACTCTAACCAGTCTCGACTGCATTATTCTTTATTCTTTGTAATTTATTTATTGTTCATATTTTATAATCATTACATAGGGATTGAGACCTTTGGAGATGTGGGCTTGAATTACCCTCTAGCTTGCTGTGTGACCTTGGATAAGTTACTTAAGCTCTCTGAACCTCATTTCAAAGTGATGATCATAATACTTCACAAACATTAAAACTATGAAATGCAGTTTATATAAAGTGTCTAGTATAGTTTTTGCATGGAACAAGCTGTCAATAAGTAATAGATACATTTCTTTTCCTGTGAGTGCTGCATATACATAAAAATAACTTCATAATTATTTTTAAAATTGTATATAAACTAAAAATGAAACCTTTAGTACTAATCATGGATGGAATTCGTATTTTGAGAGATGAATTTCCTATCACATTATCAAACTTCAGACCTGTCTAGAACTGGTTTAATTTTGGAAAAAGAGTTGTCTGATAGCTGCATCTATATGGGCAAATGGATGTGTGAGGAATTACTTAGTAAAGTAGACTCTGTGTATGCAAATAGACTTTCACATCTCAACCCCAGACACTATGACAAAAGGCCCGAGCATTTACTTAAGGTAGATATTGCTAAATTTTCCTCCAAAACATTGTACTAATTTACATTATTATTAGCAATACAAAGGAAAAGAAAAAAAAATTGTTTCTATATATCCCTTTTAATTTTTTCCAATTTGGTAGCTAAAAATTGTATCTCATCATTGTTTTCATTGATATTATTAGTGAGGTCAAGCATTCTTTTTATGTTACTGGCTGTTTACATAGCTTCTGTGAATCGTTTGATCCTATGCTTTGATTGGGCTTCCCTTGTGGCTCAGCTGGTAAAGAATCCGCTTGCAATGCGGGAGAGGGAGACCTGGGTTTGATCCCTGGGTTAGGAAGATCCCCTGGAGAAGGGAAAGGCTACCCACTCCATTATCCTGGCCTGGAGAATTCCATGAAATGTGTAGTCCATGGGGTTGCAAAGAGTCGGACACGACTGAGCGACTTTCACTTCACTTTCACTTTCATGCTTTGATTACTTTGCTATTGGATTATTTGTATTTTTCTTATTGAGTTATAGGAACTTTTTAATAAGATATTGATTCAAAATGTATGTTGCAAATCCTTATTTCCAATGTTACTTGCCTTTTAATTTTTGATTCTGTTTTATTTTGGTGGTGGCTTAGTAGCTAAGTCATGTCTGACTCTTGTGATCCCATGGACTGTAGCCCTCCAGGCTCCTCTGTCCATGGGATTTTCCAGGCAAGAACACTGGAGTGGTTTGCCATTTCCTTCTCCAGGGGGTCTTCCCGACTCAGGGATCAAACCCAGGTCTCCTGCACTGTAGGCAGATTCTTTACTGACTGAGCTACCAGGGAAGCCCCTGTTTTATTTTAATCCATAGAAATTATTTCCATTTATGGCAGTGTAAATCTGTTCCTGTAAGGCCTCTGGACTTTATATCTAATTTAGGAAAATCTTCTCAACTCCAAATTTAAGGAAATATCTGTGTTTTAAACACTTTTACTGTTTCAAAAAATGTTTCAATTTTGATTTGAAATTGATTTTTTAACCTAAAGGGAATGCCCAGTGGTCCTCATTTAGTTTTTGAGTAGTCCATTTCTCCTAACTGAGTTGAATATTACTTTCATTAGTATATTTGTATATATAGGTGCACTATGGCTTATGTTGGAGAAGGAAATGTCAACCCACTCCAGTGTTCTTGCCTGGAGAATCCCAGGGATGGCAGAGCCCAGTGGGCTGCCATCTGTGGGGTCGCACAGAGTCGGACACGACTGAAGCGACTTAGCAGCAGCAGCAGCATGGCTTATGTATGTTTTGACATAGTATGGCAAATGCTGACTCATTTTTTTTAAATGATAGTCTCATATATTTCTTTTTTTATGTTAAATGTAGAAGCGGCATATAAAACTCTATCAAAAACCTATTTAGATTAGGTTGAGCTTTCAATTAATTAAAAAATTAATTAGTGAAGCTTTTGCATTTTAATTATTTGAGTCTTCCATGAAAGAACAAGGTCTCTTTTTGGCCTTTAAATATCTTCAGTTAAGTTTTCTAATTTTCTTGGTGTATCTTTAACATTTCCTATAACATGTATTCCTAGGTATTTTATGATTTTTATTATTTATAGTATTGAGATCATTTTTAGAATGTTTCTTTTTTATTTTAAGCTATTTTGCCAACTAGTCTATTTAAGTACATTATTAAAGTAGTACAGGTACAGAGTTTTAACATCCAATAAATATAGATATCCTTATATCTAGAACACTGAAGTCAGTGCGGGCTTTCCCCTTATTTTATCTTCAGGGAAAACACATGGATAGCTTTAAATCAGCCACAGTGGGAGTATTTCCAACATAAAAATTGTCACATGATACAAATTAGGGTTTGGCTTTTCCTTTCTTTTTTCTGAGAGAGGGCAGGTTTTAAGCATTTACCAGCCTACTGCTGGAGTTACACTGCTCCACTCCAATTCCCATTCCCAGGAACAACAGTTTTCAACATTTTTAGCAGTTTATTCAGCTCTGTTTATCTGTTTCTAAATATCATGCTTTGCTGGTAAGATATTATTTATTTATCTTTTTAATTTTTTAGACATTGTTTATGATGTTTACTTCCTACCCTGGGTGCTGAGAACTTCATATTCTTATATGTACATCCCTCTCTTCCCATTACATTATATAAATTACATCACTTTTTAAGTCAATTTATTACTAAGGTACATTATTATGACTAATTTTTCAAAAGCTGTATTATATGCTATAACTTTTTCTGCTCTTATACAATCTCTTCATTCTTATTCAAGTTAATAATTGTCTTATTTTTCTCTGCCTAGTTTTCTGTGAATCAAATATATTCATCATAAACAAATATGTGAAACCCTTCTCAATAAAGTCAAACACACTGGGTAATTATATAGGGCATTTGAAATAATGTGTAATTTCTGTCATATGCAAAATTTCTCAACAGAGCTACTTATTATAAATGTATTAATTATCATCAAAATGATTAAAATTTTACTTTGGGAAATTTTATTACTTTATTAGCTTTGCATAAGTGATTTATTAATGTGCCCCATTGTGGTTATAATTTTTGACAATATCTTATATATCTGAGAATTTTAACTTTGAATGTTATGTTGTTTGAGCTATAATATTTGTAACTCTATGTGGATTAGGCCTTTTATCAATATAAATATTCATATTATCTCATTAATTCTTTTAGTCTTGTGTTGGTATTACATATTATCTGATAGTTTATCTTCATAGAAGGCTTTCTTTAGGGTTCCTGGGCAGCAACAGGCTGGAAGTCTTTGGTCTGGGGTTAGAGAGTTTGGTGTGTTCCCTTCTGTACCTCACATACCACTTAGCTTCTTGCCTTTTGTGAGAGTTCTGGTTTTCTTCTCTCTGCAGCCCGGATATCTAGGCTAAAGGCCCTCTCAGGAAAGAATCTCCTTTGTTTGGAAAGAAATTCTTAATGCTTCATCCTGGGAAGCAAGTGCCCCTGTTTTCAGCTGCTTTGTTTTTTTTGTCTCAAGAGAAGGAGGACCAATACTGGCATATTCACTGGTGTTTGATGGATGGTCTTTATTGAATTGTTCTGACCATTGTCCTGCCCTTTCAATTTGCTGACTCTGAGCTTGCAATTTCTCTGGAGCTCCTTTTGGAAGAAAGGTTCTCACCTTGACAGTGGCCTTCTCTCAGGCCATTTGGGTCAAAGTTTGCTCACAGTGGTTTCTGTTAGTTTGTGCATCTTTATTCACATATCTAGAGATTCTCCTATATTTCTGGCTCGCTTATAGCATCATTTCTTCTTAATGGTGACAGTGATTGATGGATTCTTTTCACCCATGTATAAGTCTGCAAGTCTTCACACCCTCAGTAACATTTTCAAGCTTTTAAATTTCTGCATGTAAGTTGTGTATAAGGTTATATTTCACTGGGCTTTTAGTTTACATTTTCATGATTACTGATGAACTTGAGCATCTTTTCATTTGTTTTGAATATTCAAATTCCTTCTTCTATTAAATGCTTCTTTATGTCATTTGCACTTTTTTCACACTTTTGTCTTTTTTTGTTTATTTGTAGGAATTTATTAAAATAAAATTTGGGTATCAATCCTTCCTTGGTGATATGTAGTGTACTTACTACTGATACATTCCTTCTGATTTTTGGTTCATCTTTTAATTTCATCAATCTTTTTTCTCAAGTTTTGCCTTTTTATAGAAATCTTTCCCATGTCTTTTTTTGTTTATTTGTAGGAATTTATTAAAATAAAATTTGGGTATCAATCCTTCCTTGGTGATATGTAGTGTACTTACTACTGATACATTCCTTCTGATTTTTGGTTCATCTTTTAATTTCATCAATCTTTTTTCTCAAGTTTTGCCTTTTTATAGAAATCTTTCCCTATCTTGAGATCTTAAAGTCATTCTTCTATATTTTCTTCTAAAAGTTAAAATTTTTCCCTTATATTTCAGTATTTAGTCCAACTGGAATTAAGTTTCAGGGTATGTTACAAAGTCATTACACAGTTTTATGGATTTTTCCAAATGGAATTACTGGCACTGTTATTCTTCCATTGGTCAACAATTCCACCTGTTATATTTCATGTTTATCTTTAGTACTTGTGGGTCTAATTCTTTCTGTTTGTAGTCTCTTTATCATCTTTTTTTTTTCTAATCCCATATTGCGTTGATTATATTCTTTATAATAAGTGTTAATTGTTAATGTCTATTGGGATATGTCTTATCCTTTGTATGTATCTTAGTACATCTGGTTAAGTCCTTCAGAAATCCTGAAGGTTTTATGATTTTGGTATATCAAATCAATTAATTAAAAAAAACTGACATCTTTTAAATTTAATCATTCTATCCAGAATGTGGACAATCCCTCTATTTTTAAAAAGTCTTCAATGTCTTTTAGCAAAAATTATATTTTTTTCTGTGAAGGTCACTCACCACTTTTCTTAGATGTGTTGCAATATACCTGTTATTTCTTTAAATTCTTATTGTAAATGA
>SJYT01008783.1:79387-103514 GCA_006410635.1 Cephalophus harveyi
TACTTTGATCTATTTTATTTTCTTGTCTCATTTTCTTGGCTATGGTAATAGAGAGCATCTTTTTCTTGCTTTTAATAAATATGTATGTAAGCTTTATTGCACTATTTGTGCTTATTTTTTATCAAGTTCAAAGCATTCTCTTCTATCCTGATTTCTGAATTTAAGAAATCATGATTATCAACTTAATTTTCCTATATGCTTTCTCTAATCTATTAAGGTGATCATATGATTTTTCTTGTTAGATGTGTTAATATGATAAAATACATTAATAAATTTAATAATGATATATTAATCTTCATGCCTGGAGTAAGCCCAGTTTGATACCAGATTTGTGTGTGTGTGTGACTTCTATATTTGTTTTTGGATCAGATGTGTAAGTTGCCTTGGAAACATCTGAACCTAATTCATTTTTGTTCTGTTTGCTTAATCTATCAATTATTGAGAGAAGGACCTACTCAGAAAGCCAATACCATGATGGTAGATTTGTCAGTTTATTATTTTACTTCTCTTAATTTTTATTCTGGACCCTGTACTTTAGTCCATGGGGTCTCAAAGAGTTGGATACGACTCAGCAACTGAACAACAATAGCAATTTTTATTTTATGTAGAATTAAAGCTAAGTTGATAAATACATGCAAGCTTCAAATTGATGTGTCCCTGTCTTAAAGCATTGTTATTATGAGAACTCTTCACCACTATGCTTTTTTGAGTTAAAATCTGTCTTTGTGATATATGTATACTCTTTGCTTTTGGTAGTATTCAGTTGACATATTTTCTAGAACTTTCTTTAACATTTATATACATCTCTTTAAAATGAACCAAAGCTATATTGAAAAAAATTAAAATTCTGAGTAAATTTTTCTTTTAACCAGAGCATATTGTCTGTTTGTATTCACTGTGATTACCAACATATTTGAATTAATTTTTGCTATTTTTAAATTTTGCTATTTTTTTCTCCTTTTTATTTTTATGTGATTTTTACATTAAAAACATTTCTTTCCTTTTTTAGTATTCATTGTTTATCTTATTTTCCTCCTTTATTTAGAAATTTATACTCAACTCACCTGTTTCACACAGGCAAGACCTCCCATGACTTTCTACACATAGGCATGTGCATAGACAGACACACACACATACAGAACCAAGACGGCAAAAAGTATTTCCTTACCATCTCTGTTTGGAGGGTGGATTTAAAAAAAATCACAAACTATATGATATATATATATATTTTTTATCTTTCTGACTACTTAACTCTGTATAACAGGCTCAGTTTCATCAAATACACACTACAACTGGCTCAGGTTCATTCCTTTTTATGTCTGAGTAATGTTCCATTGTGTATATGTACCACAACTTCTTTATCCATTCATCTGTACAGTGGAATGGCGGGGAGGGAGGCTCAAAAGGGAGGGGATATATACATAATTATGACTGGTTTGCATTGATGTATACCACAGCACTGTAAAGCAATTATCCTCCAATTAAAAAAAAAGCACAGCTTAGTTTATTGGATACAGTTAGCACACAGCACAGGTTAGTCTAAGTAGGGGGAAAGGGTAATGGACCATTCCAAGGAAAAGTCTCAGCCTGAGGCACAGTTTGTGATCTGGCAGTGAGTGAGTCTGTGACAGCCAGGAGTGGGAAGTTGCCTTCCGCTCCCTCAGGGCCTCTGGCAGCATCCCTCTGGACCCATTCTCAGCAGCACGGAGTCTGTTCCTCCAGCCAAGAGCCTTCTGGAGGGTGGATTCTTTTTACTTTACTTTTTCACTGCTTGTGTAGCCCTTTAGAGAAGGATTTTTTCCCCCCAGCTCTATATGCCCAGGTTCCAAGTAAGTGAGTCAAGGCCTTGTTTCTTGTCCTCATGCGCTATTATTAGAAATAGGTTTCTTGGCCAGCGGACACCCTTATTGCAGCCAAAGGCTCAAGTTATTGCTTACAGTTTTCTACTTTACTCCTACTTCACTATTCTTTTATGAGTATTTTCCTTACTTGTTTGCAGAATCAGTTATTAATATATATTTAAACATTTTTGGTGTTTGGTAGTGGGGATATTTCAGCAACATCTAATACACCATCTTATCAGAAACAGACTCCAAATGCTCTTTTATTCTCTATCCTTTCTCCATGTTGTTCTCTGTACAGGTAAACAGGGCTTAAACTAAGGAAGGACTGAGCAGTTGTGATGTATAATGCCTAACTGGATATTCAACAGTAATACTTAGTGAAACTGGTTCTCCTGGGGCCCTGTGTTCATGACTCGGGAGTTGTGTTGCTGGTATTCTTGGGTAACTATATAATTATAGAAGAGAGTGAAGAACTGTTATTTCAATTTTCTTTTTATTTAAGAGAGAAAAGGATACAGTCTTTGAGTGATATAGAAAAATCGTATCCAGTAACTTTTGCTTTTAATGCTTCATTTGTAAGATTTGAGATTAAANCTCGGGAGTTGTGTTGCTGGTATTCTTGGGTAACTATATAATTATAGAAGAGAGTGAAGAACTGTTATTTCAATTTTCTTTTTATTTAAGAGAGAAAAGGATACAGTCTTTGAGTGATATAGAAAAATCGTATCCAGTAACTTTTGCTTTTAATGCTTCATTTGTAAGATTTGAGATTAAAATGAATTAAAAACATCCAAGTCTTTCTTTTATTCTTTCCTTCCTATTGAAATTATTAGCTGAAAATATGACAAGTTAAAAGATTTGTAATGAAATATTAAGTTTACTAAGTGATTTTCACTTAGAAAGAACAGATTCAATGAAAAAAGCCTCTACCACATGAGAGTTCTATTAAATTTAAATGAAAGTCTTATGATCTAAAGATTCAGTCTCTTTGAATGAATCTTTGAATGAATGAGCAGTAATCAGGAAGATAGGCAGTCTGAGTTTTAATATCACCTTGTCATTGTTGCAGTTGGTCAGTTTCTATGTTGCAGCTTTGTCTTCTACAATACCTGCCTAACCATGCTCCCAGAGGTATGAGAATATAGTGAAGTCCTTGCAGCCCTCTTCCTTTTATGCTTGACTTTAAAAATACTTGCCTGCCTCTGCATTACAATACAATATGCTCTCTTTGCCATTTTGCTAAACATTTTTAGCTACCATATGACAATATTCTCCTCCATTCATCAGTTCAGTTTTGACAACATGCCTGTCATTATTCAGTAGTGTATAGGCAATCATTAGAAAAACAGAAATGACAGTGCTGTTGCAACAAAGGTGGATGCCATTAAGATGAGCCAAAGCCACAAATATTTAGCTGCAATTAGACATTCATTGTCTGATTATGAGTTCAAATGTGAAGAAGATAAACACAATTAAAACTGCATGGATAAAATGTTGGAAACAAATCACTGAAGATTTATCCTGAAGATGAGATTTATTTTAGTATGCTGTAATTTTAAGTTGTCAAATAAAGTTCCTCTGTACCTGCAAGCCTTTTAGATGATTGACTTTAGAACATTTAGCATTGGCTCATCATTTCAATTTGGTATTTTGTCTTTATCATATGCTGTGATACTTGAAAAAATGTTTCAAAACTTTTCCAAATTGGAGTTTTATCAAGTCTCTGATCATTATCAGAGCACTAGAAGCATTTTTCAACACATTTTTGAAAATGGTTGTAATGGATAACTCAAGGTTAAAGTAGTTATCTCATCCTCTTTTCTGTGTAGTCTATAAGTTATCGAGAATAAGTATAATTTTTTTTGGAGATTTTTTTTCTACTGTGACTTTTTTTTGAATATTGTTTTTCTGGCTCACAGAACAACATAGGGTTATTTATCCTCACACCCCTAATCTATTCCCTGCTCTCTTTTATTAATCCCAGAGGATTTTTACTTCTTTTAATCAGTTTTTAAGTTTTCACCTTTCTATGAAGGACCTTCAATTTCTTCAGCTCCTAGCTTTTAGTCTCAGCCTTTACCTGACCATATCAGCCTTCCATGTAAAAATTCACTGGGCTGTGCTTTCTTTTAAAAATGATTTGGAAATTCCACAAGCAACAAATTATTATTATATACATACAATTAAGAAAAATCTATAGAAAATCACCTATGTCTCATGCCCATAATTAACCAAAACTATACTTTGATATGGGGCTTCCCTGGTGACTCAATGGTAAAGAATCCTCCTGCCAATGCAGGAGGCGTGGCTTCAGTTTCTGGGTCTGGAAGATCCCGTGGAGAAGGAAATGGCAACCTACTCCAGTATTCGTGCTTGGAGAATCCCATGGACAGAGAAGCCTGGTGGGCTACAGTCCATGGGCTTGCAAAGGGTTGGACATGACTTAGCAACTAAACAACAGCAACAAGCTTTGATATATACTTCTCAAAGTGTTTATGTGTTAATAGAGCTGTTACATATTTTATTTATCTCATATACATAAATAAATGGAATCGTACTTCCTGTGATTTTATAATCTTTTTATTCATTCAATCAATATCCTAGAGAGAAACCTCCATCACGAGCATCTTCCTATATCAATAAATAAACCTCTAAAACTTGCATTTTATATCTCCTCAAATTCAATTACAGGGATGTGCCAGAATTTGCTATACTAATTCTTGATTTTTAGAAATTCAGGAAGCTTCTAAGGTTATTAATTTATTAAACACATATTTTGAGTATCTACTATGTGTCAGTCTCTATTCTATTCCCAGATCTTAGAAATAAAAGGACAGGTAAATTTTTGTTCATATTACTTTTGAAGTGTGCCTGTGTGCTCAGTTGCTCAGTCATGTCCAGCTCTTTGCAACCCCATAGACGGTAGCCTACCAGACTTCTCTGTCCGTGGGATAAGATTCTCCAGACAAGAATACTGGAATGGGTTCCCATTTACTTCTCCAGAAGATCTTCCCTACCCATGGACTTAACCCACGTCTCCTACATTGGCAGAAGGATTCTTTACCACAGCACCACCTGGGAAGCCCTATTTTTGGAGAGTAGCATTCAAATCGGAGAAGGCAATGGCACCCCACTCCAGTACTCTTGCCTGGAAAATCCCATGGATGGAGGAGCCTGGTAGGCTGCAGTCCATGGGGTCGCGAAGAGTCGGACATGGCTGAGTGACTTCACTTTTATTTTTCACTTTCATGCATTGGAGAAGGAAATGGCAACTCACTCCAGTGTTCTTGCCTGGAGAATCCCAGGGACGGGGGAGCCTGGTGGGCTGCCGTCTATGGGGTCGCACAGAGTTGGACATGACTGAAGCGACTTAGCAGCAGCAGCAGCAGCATTCAAATAATTTCTCTTCTTTGGGTGACCTACTCTCCCATGACCACAGAGGTACTTAGTTTGTTGCCTACAGATGATCCTTTTTATACAACTTAAGGGAAAACATGCTTCTGTGTACTTCATCCCTCCATCCCTTAATGATATGTCACTGTTAGGTTTCTATGCTTTTGTTTGGAGACATTGATCACACAGAGAAATTAGTGTTCTTGTAGAAATCTAAAGGAATAGCTGGGAGTTTTAGTGGGTATTTACTTCAGAGTCATCTTTTCATGTCACTCTCATTCAAAATAAATGCTCCTAATTGAACACAATTTAGTACATATGAATTACAGTTTCATCTCTTAAAGGTTATATGTTTTAGTAGTTGTTTTGGTGGTAGAATTTTAAAAATCTGCCTTGTATGCCAGTATTACTCTGTGTGATTCTGCTTTATATCTTCAACCATAAAATAGAGTTTGGCTAGAGAAGGCAATGGCAGCCCACTCCAGTACTCTTGCCTGGAAAATCCCATGGATGGAGGAGCCTGGTGGGCTGCAGTCCATGGGGTTGCTGAGAGTTGGACACGACTCAGTGACTTCACTTTCACGCATTGGAGAAGGAAATGGCAACCCACTCCAGTGTTCTTGCCTGGAGAATCCTAGGGACGGCAGAGCCTGATAGGCTGCCATCTATGGGGTCGCACAGAGTCGGACATGACTGAAGCGACTTAGCAGCAGCAGCAGATGATTTCTATACTGCTTGCCAGCTCTGGACAGGGAGGCATTGCGCTATCATAAAATAGTTTTTAAGGCATTGATTGGCTCACATGATTTTAAACCTTGTTGGTATACACACATCTATGCAGTCTCTCAGCTTCTGGTTCTGATTTCCCTTAAATGTGTTATATTGTTTTCTCAATCATAGGAATAGCAGGATTTTCAATAGTCTGTACTAATAATCTATATTTTGATTTCTCTCCTCTAGATTCTGGGGAACGTTTGCCCTCTCAAATGCATAAGGGCAGCCTATCTACCTCCTTAGGCAATTTTCTTAACAGTCAAGTTGGTCTATAAACTGATAGAAGAACTTTTCAGAGGATTTTTCATTTTATCAGAAAGATGATGTACCGTTAGACATTTTCTTGTTTTTGTTTCTTATAATACACAGATGACTATTTCCCCTCTATGTACTTTTGCATGGCCAGGGTCAACTATTATCATTAGGAAATATAGGCTAAAAGTGGTAATAACAATAGTTAACCTTGTTGGATTCAACTGGGCTTTCATTGCAGCTTTCCTTTTCTCATCTCTCTTGATATATGAATCTATTTTCAGAAGTTGGAATGCCAGGAGGATAGGAAAAATCAAAGACCTCTCCAGCCTTTAACTCTTGGAAAACTCTTCAAGTTGCTTTTGGATATTCTCAATTTCTTTCATCATTTCTCCTGAGAGAATTCAGAATTAGTGTTCAATAATTTTTTTCTTTTTGGCAAAAACAAACTCTATTAGATTTTTTTCAAGTGAGTCATTTGCTACAGTTTTCATAAGGTCAGATTCCAACTAGTATTTGCATTTTTAACTGACATTCGGGGAGGATTCTTAGCTGGAGTTAAAGACCAAGAGAGAAGGGACAAGCACTTATTATAGCTTGACTATTCTGAAAATCATCTGATTTTAAAAAGGTTAAAAAATGAATATGATTATCTTATTATTCCTAATTTGAAATTACACCATTAAAGCCACATTCTACTAAAGGAATATATAATGCAAACATTACTATATAGTGTCACACTGAGGGATTCAGGTACAAAGTGAAAACACACTCCTTTGGAAATCAGCCCATCCCCAACTGTTGATAGGATTTGTGTAGCCCATAAAACATTCCATGAGGCATGAGGCAATGGAAACAGTGACTGATGGTGGTCTCATTTCTGTTAACCCTTTCATTCCCACTCAAGTCACCTATTGGCTTAGCCACAGACTTTGAGTCTGGGGAGAGATACTATAGATTTCATATCTTGGTCAGCTCCAAATCATTCCCAGTGACTTCCATGGTGGTTCAGTCTGTCTCACTGAGCTGGAGATTCAGATATTCAGAGTGGAAAAAGCAAAGAAGAGGTTTGGGGCAATGTTGGCTGAATGATTCTGAAACAGTCTTCCTGGTGGTGGGTAGAAAGGTAGATGGATGATTGGGTCTAACAATATAAGGAAAATGAAATGCAACCAAAACTTTTTGGAAGGTCCAAAGGCAAGAAACCATAAATATTCAGAATGTTAATTGCACAGTCAGAAAAATTCAGCTACCCGTGAAGGCAAGACTCTTCACTGAGGCTTTTCTTCTGGAAATTGACCAATTTCTGAGTACATGAAGAAGTCTAGTAGATGGTAGCATCTGATCTTTGACCAATTTCTGAGTACATGAAGAAGTCTAGTAGATGGTAGCATCTGATCTTTAAAATTTCCAGTACATGGCAATTGACTGGTACAAATCAAATGTGAGATAAAAATTTATTGAATGAACGCTCTTAATTTAAATGACCTACATCATTGGCTTCAGTTTAGGTTTGTGTCTTGGTTGCTTGTACAGGCAGTTATATATGTAGGAAATGTACTAAGGAAAACTATTCTAGTTTATTCCTGATAATATGAATAGTAAGGTTGATTGATAGTGAATAACTAAATATTACTTGCTTTTGTATTATAAAACACACAGTAGGACCTTCAGTTCAGTTCAGTCACTCAGTCATGTCCGACTCGTTGCAACCCCATGAACCGCAGCACTGCCAGGCCTCGCTGTCCATCACCAACTCCCAGAGTTGACCCAAACTCGTGTCCATGGAGTTGGTGATGCCATCCAACCATCTCATCCTCTGTCGTCCCCTTCTGCCCCCAATCCCTCCCAGCATCAGGGTCTTTTCAAGTGAATCAACTCTTCGCATCAGGTGGCCAAAGTATTGGAGTTTCAGCGTCAGCATCAGTCCTTCCAATGAATACCCAGGACTGATCTCCTTTAGGATTGACTGGTTGGATCTCCTTGCCATCCAAGGGATTCTTGAGAGTCTTCTCCAGCACCACAGTTTAAAAGCATCAGTTCTTCTGTGTTCAGCTTTCTTTATAGTCCAACTTTCACCTCCATACATGACTACTGGAAAAACCATAGCTGGGCTTCCCTGGTGGCTCAGAGATTAAAGCGTCTGCTTCCAATGTGAGAGACCCAGGTTTGATCCCTGGGTCGGGAAGATCCCCTGGAGAAGGAAATGGTAACCCACTCCAGTATTCTTGCCTGGAGAATCCCATGGATGGAGAAGCCTGGTATGCTACAGTCCACGGGGTCACAAGAGTCGGACACGACTGAGCGACTTCACTTCACTTTGACTAGAAGGACCTTTGTTAACAAAGTGATGTTTCTGCTTTTTAATATGCTGTCTAGGTTGGTCATAACTTTCTTTCCAAGGAGTAAGTGTCTTTTAACTTCATGGCTGCAATCACCATCTGCAGTGGTTTTGGAGCCCAGAAAAATAAAGTCAGCCACTGTTTCCACTGTTTCCCGATCTATTTACCTTAGTAAATGAATAATCAATACAACTTGTTTTTAAAATATTTAATATATGCTAGACATTGGGTGTATTGCTTTATTTACATTGTCTTATTTCTTTTCTATTACTCCCATTTGGCTGAAGTCTGTCTTATTCACTTTCTCAATATGCTCTTAACCCTTCAACATGTTGCTGTGAATTTATAGTTCTTCATCAATGAATTTAAAATTCTTCTTTATAAATCCATTAATGGATATTTTATTTTGGTCCTTATTCTAGTTATGTATGGCAGAATAGCAGTTCACATAGTTGGTGTCTTTTTGATTCAAAATTTATTGAACTTCTATGTACATGATGTTGTCTTAGCTGCTATAAGACATAGTTTTAGCTACTTAAGGACAGAAATTATGTTTCACTTGTTTCTTAGCCTCAGAATATCTACCTAATAGAGAATTTTACCTATAAAAGCTGACAAACATTTTGCTGTGCAATTGTGAATTAAAATAGCAAAAATCAGTACCATAAGTTCTATAAGGTAATATAAATGCCAAAGAAATGTTTTAAGCAAAATGAGCTATGAATTCTAAAGTGAGAGAAATCATTGCCAGTGGGGATATCTGGGGCAGTTGGCTCTGGAAGTTTTGTAGGAGGCTTTGAAATTCCCCCAATTAGGTTGTTTCTGGTAATCCTTAACTGCTTTTCAGCAGTGATTTGCAGGACATTTCCTTACGTGAGAAGAGTCTGAGCACTTGTTTTGGGAACAAGGAATGTGAGAATGGAAGAGCCCTGGTTTACTCAGGCAGTGGGCAGAGTCAGGGTTGGGAATGGCAGAGTGGGACCACATCAAATCAGAGATGGGGTCATGGCAGCTGAAAGGAAAGTGGACAATAGGCTGGAAAATCAATCAGATTCAGGTATCATTTATAATCAACAGTCTAATGGCAAGAAACATCAAAGAGAAATCCAGTATCATAAGCTTCAGAGATTAAATATTTCTTGACCTCAATAATACTGGGAATGTTAAGAAGGAGAAAAAAATCAGTAAAATGTAACAATTCAAAATCAATTTCACTTTACACACCAATTTTCAGACAAGTATCTGATGACTTTGGAAATACAGTATATCTAATAGGTACACTCATGTTTACTTTATGTGTAAATTTTGAATCAAATTAGTCATAATGCTTATGTGTTTATATATTACTTTCTAAGCACCACAATTATAATTTCTTAATGTCATATTTTGTTCATCTTTTTATCCTTGGTACTTATCATAGTGTCTAATTTATAGTAAGTGCTCAATGAGTGCTTGAAATACGAATAAGTTTTCATTAGAATATTAGTAGTATTCAGAACTTTAGGAATTTATTCTTGAGCTTCAATTTGTTTATAATATCAGAATGCATTGTAACCGCAGTTACAGTAAATCTACCATGATATGAAACACACCACACCAAGGAAATTTTGCTTTATTCTGATTGCTGGTTTTGAACTGATTTTGAGATAAGAAACATGTAGATTGAATGTGGCCGTATTCAAACATGAAAAAAAAAAAAAAAAGCCCATTATCTATCCTTGTCATTGATGTGTACAAGATGCAATCAAGTAAGATTAGAACGGTCATTTGAAATCCATCCTGGTTTCTATAACACCAGTTATTTGTAACAGTTTATTTACTTTCACCTTTCACTAAGAATCCTGTTATTTTATATAGACCTGCTCTCCAGGTGCTTTCACATTAGTATGAAAAAAAAGAAAGAGGTCAATCAATTTAGGATACATATGAGAAAATAAGATGATGCAGAATAACTTATCTGTAAAACAGTGTGAGGCAGAATTGTTTGATTGTATAAGAGTATTTTAGGAGAGAGTAGATTAGTTTTTTAATAATCAAAAAGAAATGATAAATTATACAGGTAAACTATGTATGAGATCTTTAACGTTTGAGTGCTGTGACTCAGGGAAACATGATACCTGGAAAGTTGGCAGGAGAACAGTTTTTTTTGTTGTTGTTGTTTTTTAGCTGGAATCAGAGAGTTTGAATTAGATCAACTGGCAACTGAGTCTGTTTCATGGCTTTGGAGTCAAATAGCAGATGGCTTTATGAGACCATGTTTTTGAGCCCTACCTGATGGGTTGGTGGGAAAACCCTGAAGATTTTATAGGCTATTAACATAGTTAAAAAGGAAGATTACCACAGTGCTACTGCCAAGAACTAAATAGAGATAAAAAGGAACCTAAACAGGTTTATTAGTCTAGGAAACATTCCTATTTAGAAAACCTTTGAATATCCCCAGAACTAAGGATTGTTATTTCTTAGACTCTTTATTAAAAATAAGAAAGTAATAGTCTTTAAGAGGAATGGATTAATAAGATCTAGTATAAATGCATTAATTTATTTATTTAACCAGTTCAAAATGATTGCTTATTGTGAAGTTTCCCGGGGATAGTAGACCAACGGTCTCAGCCCTGAGGACGCTCATCATCCAGTGCTAGGCACATGAGTGTCATACCAACGAGAGACTGGGCAGCTCCACAGAACGGAGAGAAGTGCTCTGATGGGATTGGTGTTGAGTCTTTTGGGAATGCATAAGGATGGCATAATTGTGCTTGGAAAAATACCCAGTGTTAGTTTCTGCATCTGGCAATATTACTTTAAATTAATAAAATTGCTCATAATATGGTAATGGTAAAAGCATAGCATATATCTAGCCTTTTGTTTATGTGTCAGCCCTGGGAAAATGTTTCATATGCATTAGCTCATTTTAATCTGTAAAACTCCCCTGCTGGATAGGCTCTAGCTTGTTTTCTTGTTGTTATTATTATCCAGGTTAAGTGAAGTGAGACTTAAAAATTTGACTGCCTGTCTAATGGTCACAGAACTGGTCAGAAGTAAAGATGGGCACAGACTAAAGCTTTACTTTAACTTTCATAAACACATATGTGAGAGTTCTGAAAGAAAACACTAAGCAGAAAAACAGTGTGCACAGCTAACACAACCACTGCTCAAAGTGAAAAACAGCTCTCCTACATTCAAGCAGCTATGTGCGTGCATGCATGCGAAGTCACTTCAGTCATGTCCGACTCTTTGTGACCCCTTGGACTATAGCCCACCAGACTCCTCTGGCCATGGGATTCTCTAGGCAAGATTACTGGAGTGGGTTGCCATGCCCTCTTCCAGGGGATCTTCCTGACCCAGGAATCGAACCCACATCTCTTATGTCCCCTGCACTGGCAGGTAGGTTCTTTACCATTAGTGCTACCTGGGAAGCCCCTCAAGTAGCTGTAATTTTTGAAAAAAAATTACAATGGCATACTTGTTGAACAGTTTTAGATCAATGAGGCTTAAATGTAAAAGTTACCTTTTGGCATCTGAGGACAGGAAATGTAATTTTAAAATGAATTGGACAGCAGCAAAGTCACTCACTAGAACAGATATCCTTTTCAATAATAGCGACTCAAGTCTTCTTTGGCACAGAAGAATTGTGAAATATTTATGTATAGTTGAAGCAGCAGTACCAGGCAAAGAAAAGATTCACAGCCCTCCCAATAATAGGTTTGGAGGTAGGCAAACATCTTTTTAATGCAGTGTAGGAACCAGTTTAAGGTTAGTTTTTAAGCTAAAATATTTGATTTTTAGTTTTCTTGTTTGGCTTCTGTGTGTCAAAATTTTCCAGCTTAAAATGGTTGCTGTAACAAATGAGGAAAGATACCAATTTCATGAAAATCAGAGGACATAATTTATGTATCAGTCCCTTATTTTTAAAAAAGTGGCTAATGCCATTTTACATAACATAACCTTCGATAGAGTGATCATTTCCTCAGGTAATCTCTTTTGATTAAGAAGCTGTTCAGTGGCACAGAGAAGGACAGTGGCATGATTGCTTCCTCTCCAAATCGTGTCTGAATAATAAGTAGTCAAGGTAAGAATAACTTGGAATACTGAGGTGTCTTCATTTTGTAACCTTAGAAACTTTCATCCATTATTTTAGCCTCACAGGGTGGATCTGAACATTTTAGTTCTTTTAAAGTCACACAACACACAAAATACTATCGAGGAAGAATAGCTGGGACCAAGGATAGGTTATAAAAAATCATTTTTTTCCCATCCTAACACCAATATCAAAGTGATTATATCCTGCATCCACTGATTCTTAAATAACAACTTGGCTCATCAAATCCAGACATATCAAAAGAACTCAATCTAGTTGAATCTAACAACTGCCTTGAGCAATAATTAATAGATAAAAGAGGAGGGTATTAAAAATGCACTACAAAACAAAGGCAAAACAAGATGTAAGTGGAATTAATGACTTTTGTCCAATTATACCCAAATTACATAGTAACCAAAAGAAATAACCAAACTGATACGAAAATTCCTCAAGTGGAGTGATATTGTGTTGAAAGTGAAAGTGTTAGTCGCTCAGTCATGTCCAACTCTTTGCGATTTCATGGACTTTAGCCCTCTAGGCTTCTCTGTCCATGGAATTCTCCAGGCAGGATTACTGGAGTGAGTAGCCATTTCCTTCTCCAGAAATCTTCCCAACCCAGGAATTAAACCCAGGTCTCCTGCACTGCAGGCAGATTCTTTACCATCTGAACCACCGGAGAAGCCGATTGCTACATTCTTAAATTTCCTAAACGATAAGGAACCCTAGTTCTTTTATAATGTTAAAACAATTTGTTGTCTGTGTGTCTAAATAATGAACTGTGAAGTATAACTGACATAAATTATGCATCTTAAAGCTAAGGAAAATTAGAGATATTTGGTACACACCAGGTACAAAAGACTCAAGTACAAATTAAAAGACTTTTCAGGTAGCTTCTGACCAAAAACTTGCTCAAGACCTTGGGAATGACAGCGTATTAAAAAGCAGAGACATTACTTTACTTTGCTGACAAGGTCCATATAGTCAAAGCTATGGTTTTACCAGTAGTCACGTATGGATGTAAGAGCTGGACCATAAAGAAGGCTGAGCGCCTTTGAACTGCAGTGCTGGAGAAGACTCTTTAGAGTTCCTTGGACTGCAAGGGGATCCAACCACTCAATCCTAAAGGATATCAACCCTGAATATTCATTGGAAGGACTGATGTTGAAGCTGAAGCTCTAATGCTTTGGCCACCTGATGCGAAGAGCTGACTCACTGGAAAAGACCCTGATGGTGGGAAAGATGGAAGGCAGAAGGAGAAGGGGATGACAGAGGATGAGATGGTTGGATGGCATCACTGACTCAATGGACATGAGTTTGAGCAAACACCAGGAAATAGTGAAAGACAGGGAAGCCTGGAGTGCTGCAGTCCATGGGGTCGCAAAGAGTGGAACAGGACTGAGCGAGTGAACAACAAAAAGTACAAAAGAAGAAGCAATTAATTTAAAGTTGTGAATTAAATAACATATGTTAGTAAATAAAAAGACTTCAGGTAGCTTCCAACAAAAAACTTGCTCAAGAACTTAGAATTGACTTCAGAAGTGCTTTAAGCCTCAGCTCATATTCCCAGTTTAAATGATTGTTGTATATTTTTTGAGATATTACATATTTTTTGAGGTATCTAAAGGATTGCCTAGTTTATTTTTGCTTTCATATTTGCTTGAACATTGCTTATAAACTTGTAACTGGCAGTAAATGATGTCAACGCCTTGTGACCCCCATAAATAAGAAAGGCAGGCAGTTGCTTGTCATTTAATTCAGCTTATAACTGTCAGAACAGGTTTTGTCATTGGAGATGAGTCTGGTTCAATTTACTAGACCTTATTCATGAGCGTATTTAACCAGAATGAGAAAAGTATATAGTGACCATTTCAAACATAATTATCATTTTAATTTTAAAGGAAATTTGTCAAAAATTAAAAATTTCACCTATATGGAGAGATGTTTGTAAAGGAAATAATTCTTCATCAATTCTGGGTCATAAATTGGTGTTATTGAGCTGCTTTTTTGCAAATTAAAAAACCTGGAAGTGAAGTTACTTGGCCTAATGTCAGCTAGAAAGGAAATATAAGAGTCAGGGCTTAAACCATGCATATCTGACTTTGGTTTAATACTTTTCCCACTAAACCATAATAACTATTTCAAATCTATTTAATATTGCAGTGTTACCCAGAGACATGATTTACACTATTTGTAGTGTTGCCAATACTGTTACTTAAATATTCATCAGTTCAGTTCAGTCGCTCAGTCGTGTCCGACTCTTTGCAACCCCGTGAATAGCAGCACGCCAGGCCTCCCTGTCTATCACCAACTCCTGGAGTTTACTCAAACTCATGTCCATCGAGTTGGTGATGCCATCCAACCATCTCATCCTCTGTCGTCCCCTTCTCCTCCTGCCCCTAATCCCTTCCAGCATAAGGGTCTTTTCCAATGAGTCAACTCTTCACATCAGGTGGCCAAAGTATTGGAGTTTCAGCTTCAGCATCAGTCCTTCCAATGAATACCCAGGACTGATCTCCTTTAAAATGGACTGGTTGGATCTCCTTGCAGTTCAAGGGATTCTCAGGAGTCTTCTCCAACACCACATTCAAAAGCATCAATTCTTTGGCACTCACCTTTTTTCACAGTCCAACTCTCACATCCATACATGACCACTGGAAAAACCATAGCCTTGACTAGACGGACATGTGTTGGCAAATTAATGTCTCTGCTTTTTAATATGCTGTCTACGTTGGTCATAACTTTTCTTCCAAGGAGTAAGCGTCTTTTAATTTCATGGCTGCAATCACCATCTGCAGTGATTTTGGAGCCCCCCAAAATAAAGTCTGACACTGTTTCCACTGTTTCCCCATCTATTTCCCATGAAGTGATGGGACCAGATGCCATGATCTTAGTTTTCTGAATGTTACGCTTTAAGGCAACTTTTTCACTTTCCTCTTTCACTTTCATCAAGAGGCTTTTTAGCTCCTCTTCACTTTCTGCCATAAGGGTGGTGTCATCTGCATATCTGAGGTTATTGATATTTCTCCTGGCAATCTTGATCCAGCTTGTGCTTCTTCCAGCCCAGAGTTTCTCATGATGGACTCTGCATATAAGTTAAATAAACAGGGTGACAATATACAGACTTGACGTACTCCTTTTCCTATTTGGAACCAGTCTGTTGTTCCATGTCCAGTTCTAACTGTTGCTTCCTGACCTCCATACAGATTTCTCAAGAGGCAGGTCAGGTGGTCTGTATTCCCATCTCCTTCAGAATTTTCCACAGTTTATTGTGATTTACACAGTCAAAGGCTTTGGCATAGTCAATAAAGCAGAAGTAGATGTTTTTCTGGAACTCTCTTGCTTTTTCCATGATCCAGCGGATGTTGGCAATTTGATCTCTGTTTCCTCTGCCTTTTCTAAAGCCAGCTTGAACATCTGGAAGATCACAGTTCATGTATTGCTGAAGTCTGGCTTGGAGAATTTTGAGCATTACTTTACTAGCGTGTGAGATGAGTGCAATTGTGTGGTAGTTTGAGCATTCTTTGGTATTGCCTTTCTTTGGGATTGGAATGAAAACAAATATTCATAAATGGGTATAGTTATTAATCATTTAGAAAATACAACAAAAGTTTGTGTATTATCTTCCAGCTTTATTAGGGTATAACTGAGAAGTAAAAATTGTATATATTTCAGGTTCAGTGTTATGGTTTGTTATACTTACCCATTTTGAATGTTTACCATTTCAAGCTAATTAGCATATTCATCACCTCTTGTAGTTGTCTTTGTGCGTGTGTGTGGAGGGAGGTGAGAATTCTGAAGATCTACATTCTTAACAAATTTCAATATGAAGCAATGTCATTAGCTATAATCACCAACCTGTATATTAGCTCCCCAGAGTATTTTTATCTTATAACTGAAAGTTTCCATCCTTTGATCAACATCCCCTTATTGCTCCCATCCCCAATCCCTAGTAAACACCAATATAACCTCTGGCTTTCTGTGTTCTTAGATTCCACAAAGAAGTTAGATCATATAACATTTGTCTTTTATTTCGCTTAGCATAATGCCCTCAAGCTTCATCCATGATGTCACTAACAGCAGGATTCTTTCCTTTTTATGGCTGAATTATACTGCATTGTTTATTTATATAACATATCTTTTTCGATTGATCAGTTGATGAACACAGGTTGTCTGTGTCTTGGCTATTGTGAACAAATTCTTTAACATACTGATTTCATTTCCTTTGCATATGTGCCCAGTAGTGGGACTGCTTGATCATGTAGTCATTTTATTTTCAATAGTTTGAAGGCCTCCAATGCATTTTTAAAGTGAAAGCACATTTAATTAAGACCATCAATGTTATCTGTTTTTATCTTTCTCAAAATGTTCAGTGGTTGAATGGTCAGAATGGGTGTAATACTCTGATCTGATATGGGTGTGATATTTCAGATGTTACAGAATGAGATAAAGAATGCCTGCCCACAAAGGATTGACAATATGGTGTGGTTGAACAGGGAGCTAGAAAATTGGACACTGGGAATCAATTTGTATATAAGTGTCAAATATTATTAATTGTAAAAATGAGGTAGAGGATTCCCCATGGTGTCTGTTGGATGATTCTTTCTTCTCTCTCTTTTGGCAGGTTCAATGGACACAGTTTTTCTTTTTAAATCCTCTAGGATAAACATGAACTTCACATTCCACCCTGTGTCCACCACACTCTCTATTTCTAACAATCTGTCTGATTCACATAATTATTACTTGTCTGGTCCCAAAATACATGAATTTCAAGGTCTTTTCTTTCTCAAGAATTCTGCAGCTTTTTCATCTACAGTGGGCTTACTGTATATGTCATTGTATGAATGCTAAGTCACTTCAGTCCTGTCCTTGTCTGACTCCTGGGTTGCCACGCCCTCCTCTAGGGGATCTTTCCCACCCAGGGATCAAACATCTCTTATATCTCTTGAATTAGCAGGCAGGTTTTTTTACCACTAGCGTCATTTGGGAAGCCCATATATGTCATTACAAATAATAGCTAAGATCTGCTTCTGTTAAAATACTATACAGTTTGGGGGCTAAAAGATCTGTTTTCAATTATTTCAGGTTCTTCAAATACCAAAACAAAACGTATCCCTCACAAAATTAATGAAGTTAATCTAATATGTAATTTTTGGAAATTCATAAGAAGTGCATTAATTTTTGGACTTATCAGCCAGGGGAGGCAAAGTTAGTTTTCTTAAACCTAACTGAGCTGAAAGGAATTAAAACCTGTGATATAAAGAAATAAAAAGTTTTCTAGTGTCTGATGGTCTTGATTCATGGAGGTGGCTTCCCTCTCTTGAAGCCTCTCATTCCTAATCCTGATTTCTTTTTAAAAGAGGATTATACATGTACACTATGATCTATCTACACACACACACACACATACACATGTATACACATACAAACACAAATATATTATATACACTATGCTATATATAATCATGTATGTATATATACTGTTGTGAAGTATATATTAATAGTTATTATACTCTTTTTATATATTACTATAGCATGAAAACTTTCTTAAGTCATCAAAAACTGCAAAGTACACATTGATTTCAAGTGAATATGGAATGTTCTCCAGGATAGATCACATACTGGGCCAAAAAAGAAGTTTTACTTATTATCTGAAAATATGATTTTAATGGTTGTTGATATTTTGTTACGTACCATAGCTTCAAAACTTAATCTTCAGTAGTTAAACATTTAGGATGTTTTGCTAATTGGAATTGCTCTTTTCAAAGTTAGAAATGGTTGTTATTTATCCAACCCATGATATTTTCTGGCATTTGAAATGGCTGCTGCCTCTTCTGATAGAAATGTCCCCTGCCTTTGATCTTCTTTGCTTTTCTCTGACTTTGTATTCCTCTCTCCTAAATGTAGACAGTCCTTAGGGTAGTATCCTTGGCTTTCTTACCTCAATAGACTCTCCTCTGGAAAATTCACTTTTCCCAAATCTACATTTGCCACTCTGGAAATCTCTCAGAAAGTTCAATCACCATTTTTTCTTTCTTTTTTTCTAATTTATTTTTTATTGAAGGAAAATTGCTTTACAGAATTTTGTTGTTTGCTGTCAAACCTCAACATGAATCAGCCACAGGTATACACATATCCCCTCCCTTTTGAACCTCCCTCCCATCTCCCTCCCTATCCCACCCCTCTAGGTTGATACAGAGCCCCTGTTTGAATTTCCTGAGCCATACAGCAAATTCCCGATTGCTATCTATTTTACATATGGTGATGTAAGTTTTCATGTTACTCTTTCCATACATCTCTCTCTTCCCCTCTCCCCATGTCCATAAGTCTTTTCTTTATGTCTGTTTCTTCAGTGCTAACCTGTAAATAGGTTTTTCAGTACCATTCTTCTAGATTCTCTATATATGTGTTAGAATACAATATTTATCTTTCTCTATCTGACTCACTTCACTCTGAACATAGGTTCTATGTTCATCCACCTCATTAGAACTGACTCAAATGCATTCCTTTTTATGACTTAGTAATATTCTATTATGTATATGTACCACAACTTCTTTATCCATTCATCTGTTGATGTACATCTAGGTTGCTTCCATGTTCTAGCTATTGTAAATAGTGCTGCAATGAACAATGGGATACATGTGTCTTTTTCAATTTTGGGTTCCTGAGGGTATATGTGTAGGAGTGGGATTGCTAGGTCATGGTGGTTTTATTCCTAGTTTTTAAAGGAATCTCCATACCATCTTCCATGTGGCTATATCAATTTACATTCCCATTAACTGTGCAAGAATATTCCCTTTTCTCCACATCTTCTCTGGCATTTATTGTTTGTAGACTTTTTGATGATGGCCATTCTGACCAGTGTGAGGTGATAGCTTATTGTGGTTTTGATTTGCATTTCTCTAATAATGAATGATGTTAAGCATCTTTTCATGTGTTTGTTAGCCATCTGTATGTCTTCTTTGGAGAAATGTCTGTTTAGGTCTTTTCCCCACTTTTTGATTGGGTTGTTTTTCTGGTATTAAGTTGTATGAGCTACTTGTATATTTTGGAAATTAATCCTTTGTCAGTTGTTTCATTTGCTATTATTTTCTCCCATTCAGAGGGTTGTCTTTTCACCTTGCTTATAGTTTCCTTTGCTGTGCAAAAACATTTAAGTTTAATCAGGTCCCACTTGTTTAATTTTATTTTTATTTCCATTACTCTAGGAGGTGGGTCATAGAGGATCTTGCTTTGATGTATGTCATTGAGTGTTCTGCCTATGTTTTCCTCTAAGAGTTATAGTTTCTGGTCTTACATTAAGGTCTTTAATCCATTTTGAGTTTATCTTTTATGTATGGTGTTTCAGTTCAGTTCAGTTGCTCAGTTGTGTCCGACTCTTTGCGACCCCATGAATTGCAGCACACCAGGCCTCCCTGTCCATCACCATCTCCCAGAGTTCACTCAGACTCATGGCCATCAAGTCAGTGATGCCATCCAGCCATCTCATCCTCGGTCGTCCCCTTCTTCTCCTGCCCCCAATCCCTCACAGCATCAAAGTCTTCCAATGAGTCAACTTTTCTCATGAGGTGGCCAAAGTACTGGAGTTTCAGCTTTAGCATCATTCCTTCCAAAGAACACCCAGGGCTGATCTCCTTCAGAATGGACTGGTTGGACCTCCTTGCACTCCAAGGGACTCTTGAGTGATCTAATTTCATTCTTTTACATGTAGCTGTCCAGTTTTCCCAGCACCATTTATTGAAGAGGCTGTCTTTGCCACATTGTATGTTCTTGCCTCCTTTGTCAAAGATAAGGTAACCATAGGTGCATGGGTTTATTTCTGGACTTTCTATCTTGTTCCATTGGTCTATACTTCTGTTTTTGTGCCAGTACCATACCAACTAGATGAATGTAGCTTTGTAGTATAACCTGAAATCAGGAAAGTTGATTCATCCAGCTCCATTCTTCATTCTCAAGACTGCTTTGACTATTTGGGATCTTTTGTATTTCCATATGAATTGTGAAATTTAGTGTCTTATAATTTTCTGTGTAAAGTTTTTTGTCTCCTTAGGTACATTTATTCCTAGATATTGAATTCTTTTTGTTGTAGTGGTGAATGGGATTTATTCCTTAATTTCTCTTTCTGATTTTTCATTGTTAGTATATAGAAATGCAGTGATTTCTGTGTATTGATTTTGTCAGTCAAGTCCAAGAGGCACAAAGAGTCTCATACAGGGTAAAACACGCCAAGGAGAAACACGTCAAGACACAAACTAATCAAACTAATAAAGACTAAACACAAAGAATAATAAAAACAGCAAGGGAGAAGCAACAAATAACATACAAAGGAAGCCCCATATCTTAACAGCTGACCTTTCAGCAGAAACTACAGTCCAGAAGGGAGTGGCAAGATATACTTAAAAGTACTGAAAGGGAAAAATCTACAACCAAGATTACTGTATCTGGCAAGGGTCTCATTCAAAACTGATGGAGAAATAAAGATTTTCAGGCAAGCAAAGGTTAAGAGAATTCAGTACCACCAAACTAGCTTTACAACTAATGTTAAAGGGACTTATATAGTCCAGATATACAAGAGGAGCAAAAAGATCTACAAAATCAACCTCAAACAGTTAAGAAAATGGCAATAGGAACATATATCTCAATAGTTTCTTTAAATGTAAATGAATTAAATGCTCCAACCAATAGACAGAGACTGGCTGAATAGATACAAAAACAAGACTCATATATATGCTGTCTATAAGAAACCCACTTCAGACCTAAAGACACATATAGACTGAAAGTGAGAGGATGGAAAAACATATTTCATGCAAATGGGAAGCAAAAGAAAGCTGGAGTAGCAATCCTCATATCAGATAAAACAGGCCTTAAAACCAGGAGTATTACAAGAGATAAGGAAGGCCACTACATAATGATCAAGGGATCAATCTAAGAGGAAGACATAGCAATTTTAAACATCTATGCACCCAACATAGGAGCACCTCAATACATAAGACAATCACTAACAGACATAAAAGGAGAAATTGACAGGAACACAATAAAAGTAGGAGATTTTTAACACCCCACCTGCAGAGAGTGCTGCTGGTGGTTGGGTGATACCAGGTCTTATATTCAAGTGGTTTCCTTTGTGTGAGTTCTCACTATTTGATACTCCCAGGTTTAGTTCTCTAGTAATC
Organism: Cephalophus harveyi; assembly: GCA_006410635.1. Classification (NCBI taxonomy): domain Eukaryota; kingdom Metazoa; phylum Chordata; class Mammalia; order Artiodactyla; family Bovidae; genus Cephalophus; species Cephalophus harveyi. The sequence continues at coordinate 101,238 of SJYT01008783.1, forward strand.
TAGGGTCTTGGAGTCAGTGCTCCCACTTCAAAGGCTCAAGGCTTGATATCTGGTCAGGAACAAAGATTCTACACGTGGTTTGTTATGGCATTAAGTAAGATTAAAACAAATATCCCCAAACGAGAAACCCAAAGATGAACACTAGACAAAGGGCAGATACAAAACCAGTTCAGTTCAGTTCAGTTGCTCAGTCATGTCCATCTCTTTGCGACCCCATGAATCGCAGCACGCCAGGCCTCCCTGTCCATCACCAACTCCCGGAGTTCACTCAGACTCATGTCCATCGAGTCCGTGATGCCATCCAGCCATCTCATCCTCTGTCGTCCCCTTCTCCTCCTGCCCCCAATCCCTCCCAGCATCAGAGTCTTTTCCAATGAGTCAACTCTTCGCATGAGGTGGCCAAAGTATTAGAGTTTCAGCTTTAGCATCATTCCTTCCAAAGAAATCCCAGGGCTGATCTTCAGAATGGACTGGTTGGATCTCCTTGCAGTCCAAGGGACTCTCAAGAGTCTTCTCCAACACCACAGTTCAAAAACATCAGTTCTTCGGTGCTCAGCCTTCTTCACAGTCCAACTCTCACATCCATACATGACCACAGGAAAAACCATAGCCTTGACTAGATGGACCTTAGTCAGCAAAGTAATGTTTCTGCTTTTGAATAGACTGTCTAGGTTGGTCATAACTTTTCTTCCAAGGAGTAAGCGTCTTCTAATTTCATGGCTGCAATCACCATCTGCAGTGATTTTGGAGTCCCCAAAAATAAAGTCTGACACTGTTTCCACTGTTTTCCCATCTATTTCCCATGAAGTGATGGGACCGGATGTCATGATCTTCGTTTTCTGAATGTTGAGCTTTAAGCCAACTTTTTCGCTCTCCTCTTTCACTTTCATCAAGAGGCTTTTTAGCTCCTATTCACTTTCTGCCATAAGGGTGGTGTCATCTGCATATCTGAGGTTATTCCTATTTCTTCCGGCAATCTTGATTCCAGCTTGTGTTTCTTCCAGTCCAGCATTTCTCATGATGTACTCTGCATATAAGTTAAATAAGCAGGATGTCAATATACAGCCTTGACGTCCTCCTTTTCCTATTTGGAACCAGTCTGTTGTTCCATGTCCAGTTCTAACTGTTGCTTCCTGACCTGCATACAGATTTCTCAAGAGGCAGGTTAGGTGGTCTGGTATTCCCATCTCTTTCAGAATTTTCCACAGTTTCTTGTGATCCACACAGTCAAAGGCTTTGGCATAGTCAATAAAGCAGAAATAGATGTTTTTCTGGAACTCTCTTGCTTTTTCCATGATCCAGTGGATGTTGGAAATTTGATCTCTGGTTCCTCTGTCTTTTCAGGCAAATAATAATTAATGGAATATACACATATACATATACACGCATGAGCAAAGTCAAAACAGTCCAACAGAAATAAAGTACAGTAGATTGACCCAGTGAATAAAGAAAATAAAAAATTATATTTGCCCGTTAAGCACAAATCTAACTAAAGCACAAACTGGAAAACAAAAGTAAAGCAAGGTGTCAAGTGGGGAATAAAGCAATGAAAACAAAACTTACAAATATGTTGAGAGGAAAAGAAAGAATAGATATGCAAATTTAAGTAGAGGTAGATGAAGAAGGTTTATATACATTAAAGATCAACTTCAAGGGGCAAAGAACAGTAGGAAAGGCAAGCAAAAGAATAAATGTAGAAAAAATATAATAGGCTTAAAAGCATTAAAAATTAAAATTATAAAAAAGAGGAAAAAAAGGAAGAAGAAGGAAAGAAGGAAAAAAGGAGAAACAAACAAACAAAACAAAAGGAAAACTCCACAGAACTGCAAAAGCCCCACATAGTGGCAAAGGTTTATAACAACAATAAAAAGTGTGACTGAATATACAATATACATATACATGCATAAACAAAATCAAGACAGTCCAACAAAAATAAAATACAATAAATTGACCTGGCAAAGGAACAGAGGAAACCAGAACAGAGGAAACCAGAAATTATATCTACCAGAACAAAACTGATTGGAGCACAGACTGGAAAACAAAACTAAAGCAAAGTGCCAACTGAGGAATAAAGCAGTGAAAATAAATGTAACAAATATTTTAAGAGGAAAGGAAAGAAAGAAAGAATAGATATGCCAAGTTAGATAAACATAGATAAAGAAGATTTATATATATTAAAGATTAACTGTAAGGGGAAAAGAACAGTAGGAAAAGGAAAAGATGTGTATAAGAGACAGGTCCTTTATCGAGCCCATCTTTGAATGAAATGTTTCCTTG
>SJYT01008783.1:103931-145479 GCA_006410635.1 Cephalophus harveyi
AGAAAAAAAAAAAAACGGAAAACACCACAGAACTGCAAAAGCCAAACACAGAGGCCAAGGTTTATAATAACAATAAAAAAATATGACTGAGAAAAAAAAAGCTCAAAAGCCTAATTAGATTTCATTGTGCCAATAAAATCGACAGTTATGACAGAAAAGGGAAAAAAAGGAAGAAAAAGAAAAAAAAAATCCAAAGAATCTACAGAATGAGTCAAAACATAAGAATAATATAATAAATGTTTTTCTTGAGTCTCTGCTGTCATAGTCCTTTCCCTCGCTGGGAGTCCCAGTCCACCTCACCTCCCTAGGATGCCCTCCATCACTGTGCCGATCTCTGGACCTGCTGTGGGAGTAGCTCAGATTCTGATCTGGTCCTGCTTCCGTGTGTTCTTGCCTCCAATGTCCATGCTATCAGAACTAGTGCGTTTTCTTTTGTGGGAGCTCTCAATGAGCTTTTATATATTCTATAGACTGCCTTGTTGATCGTGTGGATTTAATCTGCAGCTTGTACACCTGGTGGGAAGGTTTTGGGTCTTCTTCCTTAGCCACACTGCCCCTGGATTTCAATTGTGGTTTTATCTCCACCTCTATATGTGGGTCGTCCACTGGGGTTTGCTCCTGAGGCTGCCCTGGAGGAATTGGGTCTGCCCCTGTGAGGGCCAGGTGTGGAGGTGGGGCAGCTGCTGGGGTTGCAGGGTTTCTGGCAGCACCAGGTACTCAGGGGAGTTGGCGGCTAGGGCAGCAGGAAATATAGTGCTCTAGAAGGGCATGGCAACCGGTATTGGCCAATTCACTCCAGCATTCTTGCCTGGAGAAACCCCCTCGACAGAGAAGCCTGGCAGGCCAGTCTACAGGGTTGTAAAGAGTGGGACACTACTGAAGTGACCCTGAGCGCATAGATGCAAGACATTTTTTGCCTGTGGCAGCTCTGCCCCCGTGAGAGTTGAGCATGAAGGTGGCATAGCTGCTTGGCTTGCGGGGACCCTGGAGGCACTAAGTGTGCAGGGACACAGACTGCCTCCGTTGCAGGAGTTAGGGCCCCATCAGTCTTTTTTCCGGTCTCTTGTAGCTGGTGATCAGAAGGCCTCTTTGGCCAGTCTTTTTCTGTAACTCTGCCCATTCAGGCACTTAGAGGGCTCCCTTGCCTGGGGTCCTTCTCTGTTGTTTGGTGTGTCAGGCACATAGAGGGGTGCCCCTGGGAGGGGTCCTACCCTGTAGTTCAGTGCCTCAGGCCTTTGGTGGGCCAGCCTCTCTACTCTGCAACCGCGGAAGCTGGCTGTGGGGGGAGAGGCTATGGGGATGGCCCCACCCCCTACGCGTGACTCAGCGCTGTCGCCTTGCTTCTGTGGGTGCCCGGCCTCCCTCCACAGGCATCTCCCACCACCATCTCCTCCCTCGCATCCCTTTGATCCATCTCTCCTCAGTCAACAGCAGCGCTTGCCCTGGGATTGCTCCACAATCCCTAAACTTGACCATTAAATCAATTTACTTCACTTTTTAGGCTGCCCAATATCCTCTTTAAAAAAAGCAAATGTTCTCTTTGAAATGGAAGTCAGTGGTAAAACAGGGCCTTTCACATAACATAAACCTACAGAAAAGCAATTTGAACAACATTTTGGTTCTTGAAGTACCTAGACCCTGCATCACAGAAGAATTCTCTTCTATAATACAAGGGGATGGGAACAGGAGTGTGTCTCTTCCTGTTTGCCATGGAGCTCTGGCCTGTAACATCTTTCAGTGTGTGCACCCCCCTGGCATTGCTTTCTAATCTTGAGATCAATATTCAGTGTGTTAGGTACACCCAAGATGATGGTACTTTTGATGCAGTGTGATCTATCTATCATGTCCCCATCTTCCTGAATTTTCATCATGCTCTTTAACAAGCGATCCCTCAAAAATCACAAATCCCTGGTCTGTGGACAAAATCAAGCCAGGCATGTTACTGATATGTGCCATTCAACTCTAATGATATGCATGTTTTAAATCCCTATTATAATGGCAAAAATTTTTCTGTACAACTACGTTAAATGCATAACACATACTATTTTTTGTCTATTGCGTTGCTTAAATAAACAGTTTGATTTCTATGTGAAATATTTAAAAAATTGGGAAAGTTATTATAGTGCTGTCATGTGGAGAAGACCGTAAGAGTTGTATTAAGTACCCAGCTGTCTTTGGCCATTGAAGCTTTCTTGGACAGGTATGTGCCCGAGCTTTCTAAAAGCACTTTTCTGATTGCCAATAGAGTTTGGCTTCAGGGGCTTTCCTTTATTTGCCAGAGAGAATGAAAATACTGATGCTTTCCATCAATTTTAGAGAAATGTTTCCGAGCACTGGAATGAGAGACTTTGGAAGGTCGTATAATTACCTCCCATTAAGCCCTTTAAAAGCAGAATGGCTATTTATATTCCTGGAGTTCTTAATGAAGCTCTTTTCTGCAGTGAAGGAGCAATTTTGTGATGATTTCTGAGGTCATTCTAGGACTTATTTTGAATAGCTCTAATGTCTTTAGATAAGTTTGGTTCAGGAAAATAGTCCTATTGAGAAAAAAATTGGCCTGGTATGGCTCTATCATAAAGTTATTGGGTAAGTCTTAATTCTTTCACCATTTGTGAAGAGAGGGTTTAAGGACCAAAGAAATAAAAAATGTAAGCACTCCATTGCCTCTAGAAAAGAACTTGAAAGAGAAACTCTAAATCACCTTGTCCAATTGGTTTCTAATCTCTGCTGCTGCTGCTGCTGCTAAGTCGTTTCAGTCGTGTACGACTCTGTGCAACCCCATAGACGGCAGCCCACCAGGCTCCCCCGTCCCTGGGATTCTCCAGGCAAGAACACTGGAGTGGGTTGCCATTTCCTTCTCCAATGCATGAAAGTGAAAAGTGAAATTGCTCAGTCGTGTCCGACTCTATACAGCTTAAATGCTAGGATGGTTGAGACAATTAATACAAGAGGTTTTGTATTTTGGAGAACTAAACAGTGAGATCTAAAGCCAAGCGTCATCTGTTTCACAGAGGTGACCTAGTAGTTTCAACATGATGTGCTCACTCTGTGGGTTGCATGAGGGGTCTTTTCTCATTTTCCAACTTTGAGGATTTTGTACCTTTCTTGTCCCACAGTCCCCTCTTCCATCTCTTTCTGCCTTTCTTTTCCCAGGCCCATCATCTTTTCTTTCCCATGTGCTCTTCAGAGAAGAGACAAGGTGGTAGAGTGAAAAATATGAATTTTGCATCAGACAGACCTGGGTTTGCATCTTCATCACTTGGCATCAGAGTTTTCTTTGTCAAGTTATATATCCTCATGTGAAGACACCGAAATAAACTCTACCTCTCAAAGTTTCTACAAAAGGAGATGGTATCTGGAAAACATCCCAACACAGTTGCTGACACAAAATGAATTCTCAATAATTATTACACATTACTGTTCTATTTTCACATGTCGTGTTGAAATACCACTGCCAATTTGAATATAATTATTTTAAGCCTGATAAAAGGGAAACAAATTGACTCTAAAAAAGGAATGCATGATAAATAAAAGCAAAAGATATTTAAAAGAGACAGCCCAGAATAAAAAGAAGCAAGTATTAGTAACATAAACTATTACAGTTTAGATATAGGTTTTTAAACTAAATAAATGCTAACAATAGCATTATGTTTTCAAATATAATTTGATGATACATCCTCTAGTAATCTTCCTAAATTGGAGGCCACTATGGAGACAATATTTCAGATATATTCTTAAAAATGCAAGTGTATATAGAGGTTGTATATTTATCTAGGAAAGATAGGTACACTTTTGCATGTGGTGTTTTTCAAGTTAGAGAAGCTGTATCAGTACAGTTCAGTCGCTCAGTCATGTCCGACTCTTTGCAACCACATGAACTGCAGCACACCAGGCCTCCCTGTCCATCACCAACTCCTGGAGCTTACCCAAACTCATGTCCATTGAGTCGGTGATGTGCCATCAACTATCTCATCCTCTGTCATCCCCTTCTCCTCCCACCTTCAATCTTGCCCAGCATCAGGGTCTTTTCAAATGAGTCAGTTCTTCACTGTATAGCATGAAGAAGCTATATAGCATGAGAAGCTGTATAGCAAGGAAGTTAAGAGTGTGGGTTCTGTTTTTAATAACTTTAAATGGAGTATAATCTATAAGAGCATTGAATCACTATGTTTACACCTGAAACTAATATAATATTGTAAATCAAATATATCAATAAAAAAATAAAATGGAAGTTTAAAAATGTATCATCAGACAAACATCTGTAACACCAGAGCCTGGGTTCTAGAGCTGAATACCAGGGTTTCTAATCCAGGTTCTTTAGCTAGTAGCTCTAGCACCTTGGCTAACCTACCTAACTGGGCTTCCCTAGTGGCTTGGTGAGTAAAGAATCCACCTGGAATGCAGAAGATGCAAGACATGTGGGTTCAATCTATGAGTTGGGAAAATCCCCTGGATGAGGGCATGGCAACCCACTCCAGTATTCTTGTCTGAAGAATCCCATGGGCAGAGGAGCCTGGCGGGCTACAGTTAATAGGGTTGCAAAGAATCAGACATGACTGAAGCAACTGGGTGCACACACACACACAAGCTACCTAACTACTTTAAGTTTCATTCTTTTTTCATGTATAAACTTGGGATAATAAGAATTCTGTGCAATATAGTTTTTAGGTATGTGCATGCATGTGTGATAATTAGCTGAGTAAATACAAAGGGATTACAGCACTCTTTGGCAAAGAACAAATGATCTATATTTAAAGTGCTATTATTATTATCATTATTAATATTATTATTATCATTAACAGTAGTAGTAGATGCGGGGAGATAGTGATACTTGGAAATGGTTATGTTTGGTAAATTTCCCAGAGTTATTATTTTATGGCTAATGCTGATTAAACATTGAATATCTCCAAAAGACTAGAAAAGTCCATTATTGGAGGATAAAATAAGAAGATCAATATTATCAATACTTTATTAACTGATAAAGAAATTAAAGTGAGCTATAGTTTAGAAAGCTGGATTCATGTGACAGAGTAAGCATGTGTTTGCAAACAAAATACAGTATTGGGCTTGTAACATCTATTTGAGTTTGCAAACAAAATATGGTATTGGGGTTGTAAGTAAATTTAAAAGATAATTTTTTCAAGGAGGTATAAATCTATGGTGAAAACATGAATCATGCCATTATTTTATTGTAAGATGCAACTCTAACCTGAGTTCTTGGTATACACACACACACTAAGACTCAGTTCAGTCCTTGCTACAGTTCTGCAAGGCAGTTCTTAATATTTATTATATTTCAAGTGGGAAAACTGAAGATCATGAGATTTTGTGACTTGCTTAAGACACACGAGTGTGTGGGAGATTTCTTGACTCTTTACTGGGTCACTCTGTGTCTCTCAAAGTGACTTCGTTTCCTGAAAGCATTGCTGTTATGCCACTCTATGGACCGTAGCTATATATTATGTTCAGAAACTGTATCATATTTAAAAAGAAAGTTTATTTTTATAAATTAATCTTTATTAAGAAACAAGGGTGCCAGATGGGGAACAACTGAAGGTCTGGGGCTTGGAGTTAGAAAAGGACATCACCTCATCCTGTAGAAATCCAGGGCTCTGGGTACCACAAAAGCAGAAGCCCAGGAGAAGCTGGTCAGCAGATAAACTGCATTAATGAAGCAGGCTCATGTCAATTTTGGGTGAATCATGCTGACAGCCAGCAGCATGCACCAAAGAGTAAATCATGCTCTCTGGAGGCCTATCACAGAAGGGATGCAACTAATGAGATTCCATGCTTCACTCTGATGAGGTATGAACTCATACTCATCAGGAACAGTTGACCTAGAAATGAAGACCAGTATTTCAAGGGATATCTTAGAGCCAAGCCCTCTTGGTGCAGGCAGCTCCAGATGAAATGTGATTTTTCTAAGCCAACTTAGTGACAGAGCAGTCCTGACTTTTCCCTACCACTGCTACCAGGGTTTTATGGACCTGGTGTGCATGGATAAGTCCTAAAATAGAACAAAGCTAGAGCAGGCTAAATCTTCCCAGTCTTGGGAAGAGAATAGGAACTCTGGTGTCAGAGAGACCTAGATTCAAATTCCAACTCTTCCATTTCTTTGCTGTAAAATTGGGTACATTTCATCTCTGAAATGGGACTAAGAATAATTACTTCAAAATGCCTGAGATGTTATATGTATTTCCCTGGCATGTAATACCTGTTTAATAGATAATGGTTCTATCAACTGCCTTCTATTTAGAGACAAAAATTGATATACAGTGTTCAGTTCAGTTCAGTNTATTAATATTATTATTATCATTAACAGTAGTAGTAGATGCGGGGAGATAGTGATACTTGGAAATGGTTATGTTTGGTAAATTTCCCAGAGTTATTATTTTATGGCTAATGCTGATTAAACATTGAATATCTCCAAAAGACTAGAAAAGTCCATTATTGGAGGATAAAATAAGAAGATCAATATTATCAATACTTTATTAACTGATAAAGAAATTAAAGTGAGCTATAGTTTAGAAAGCTGGATTCATGTGACAGAGTAAGCATGTGTTTGCAAACAAAATACAGTATTGGGCTTGTAACATCTATTTGAGTTTGCAAACCAAATATGGTATTGGGGTTGTAAGTAAATTTAAAAGATAATTTTTTCAAGGAGGTATAAATCTATGGTGAAAACATGAATCATGCCATTATTTTATTGTAAGATGCAACTCTAACCTGAGTTCTTGGTATACACACACACACTAAGACTCAGTTCAGTCCTTGCTACAGTTCTGCAAGGCAGTTCTTAATATTTATTATATTTCAAGTGGGAAAACTGAAGATCATGAGATTTTGTGACTTGCTTAAGACACACGAGTGTGTGGGAGATTTCTTGACTCTTTACTGGGTCACTCTGTGTCTCTCAAAGTGACTTCGTTTCCTGAAAGCATTGCTGTTATGCCACTCTATGGACCGTAGCTATATATTATGTTCAGAAACTGTATCATATTTAAAAAGAAAGTTTATTTTTATAAATTAATCTTTATTAAGAAACAAGGGTGCCAGATGGGGAACAACTGAAGGTCTGGGGCTTGGAGTTAGAAAAGGACATCACCTCATCCTGTAGAAATCCAGGGCTCTGGGTACCACAAAAGCAGAAGCCCAGGAGAAGCTGGTCAGCAGATAAACTGCATTAATGAAGCAGGCTCATGTCAATTTTGGGTGAATCATGCTGACAGCCAGCAGCATGCACCAAAGAGTAAATCATGCTCTCTGGAGGCCTATCACAGAAGGGATGCAACTAATGAGATTCCATGCTTCACTCTGATGAGGTATGAACTCATACTCATCAGGAACAGTTGACCTAGAAATGAAGACCAGTATTTCAAGGGATATCTTAGAGCCAAGCCCTCTTGGTGCAGGCAGCTCCAGATGAAATGTGATTTTTCTAAGCCAACTTAGTGACAGAGCAGTCCTGACTTTTCCCTACCACTGCTACCAGGGTTTTATGGACCTGGTGTGCATGGATAAGTCCTAAAATAGAACAAAGCTAGAGCAGGCTAAATCTTCCCAGTCTTGGGAAGAGAATAGGAACTCTGGTGTCAGAGAGACCTAGATTCAAATTCCAACTCTTCCATTTCTTTGCTGTAAAATTGGGTACATTTCATCTCTGAAATGGGACTAAGAATAATTACTTCAAAATGCCTGAGATGTTATATGTATTTCCCTGGCATGTAATACCTGTTTAATAGATAATGGTTCTATCAACTGCCTTCTATTTAGAGACAAAAATTGATATACAGTGTTCAGTTCAGTTCAGTTCAGTTCAGTCGCTCAGTCGTGTCCGACTCTTTGCGACCACATGAATCGCAGCACACCAGGCCTCCCTGTCCATCACCAACTCCCGGAGTTCACTCAGACTCATGTCCATCGAGTCAGTGATGCCATCCAGCCATTTCATCCTCTGTCATCCCCTTCTCCTCCTGGCCCCAATCCCTCCGAACATCAAAGTCTTTTCCAGTGAGTCAACTCTTCGCACGAGGTGGTCAAAGTACTGGAGTTTCAGCTTTAGCATCATTCCTTCCAAAGAAATCCCAGGGCTGATCTCCTTCAGAATGGACTGGTTGGATCTCCTTACAGTCCAAGGGACTCTCAAGAGTCTTCTCCAACACCACAGTTCAAAAGCATCAATTCTTCGGCGCTCAGCCTTCTTCACAGTCCAACTCTCACATCCATACATGACCACTGGGAAAACCATAGCCTTGACTAGACAGACCTTAGTTGGCAAAGTAATGTCTCTGCTTTTCAATATGCTGTCTAGGTTGGTCATAACTTTTCTTCCAAGGAGTAAGCGTCTTTTAATTTCATGACTGCAATCACCATCTGCAGTGATTTTGGAGCCCCCCAAAATGAAGTCTGACACTGTTTCCACTGTTTCCCCATCTATTTCCCATGAAGTGATGGGACTGGATGCCATGATCTTTGTTTTCTGAATGTTGAACTTTAAGCCAAACTTTTCACTCTCCTCTTTCACTTTCATCAGGAGGCTTTTGAGTTCCTCTTCACTTTCTGCCATAAGGGTGGTGTCATCTGCATATCTGAGGTTATTGATATACAGTGTACTATGTGTCTTTTCCGATTATACTTTCCTTGCATCTCTTGCTCTTTTTCTAAGGTTTAAGATTCATTCATTCAGCAATCAGATATTGAACATTTATAGTGAGGCACGAATGGGACCAGGTCCTGGAATGTTAGAGAGAAAACACAGCCTCTGCTTCCACGTTGCTCACTGAACACTGAAGGATTAATGGAGAACTTCCATTCAATGTGATGAGTACAGGATGTTAAGGAAGCAGCTAAGACAGGTGGGGAACTGGGTCATCTGTACAGCTTCCTACAGTATAAGTATGGGTTATTCAAGTAAAGAAGGGTTAGGGCAATAGTGTAGTCCCCCCAAAGGATAACATATATAAAGATATGAACGTCTTGTGTAGACAACCATGGATCTTTTAGAGGTATTTTGAAGTTTTAAATGGCTTCCAATAAATTAATTAATTGAACCCTAGTCAAGAACACATATTTTCATTTAATCTCTCCTTTGCCACTCATTGCCTCCCTCTGTTGTTTCCATTCACTTCTTAGACTCAAAAATTGTCTATGCTGTTTGACTGTGTAAACTAACCAAGCTCTAGGGCTAAGATCTAGAGTTGCAGGCACAGTCTCAGATGTTTTTCTGAACTATTTAACAATTTAGCCACAGTGATCATTGTCACAGATATCTTAGTTTGAAAATATGTAAAGTTTTATTAGGTATTAACACTTCAAAGGAGTTGCTGTTATACTTTACATACAACCTTTAAAAAAGACTATTATAGATTGAATAACCAAAAAGAATTATTCCTTTCTGTTCTGAAGATGTGTGTTATCCTAGGTACCTATTGTGTGCTATAATGGAACTATCTTAAAAAACACTGTTTAAGTTTTGTTCACGATATTCTTTCAGAGCAAAAAATAGAGTTCTGGAGCTCTCTCTGTACCTTACTTGGGTTGTGTGACCTAAAGTGACTAGCAAAACACTGAGGTCATTTGCATAGTGATCCACCCAAATCAGTCCTCACCTATAAAATTGTGATTTTAATTTTAGTTAAGAAAAAAAAATGTTATAAAAGACCTTTTGGATAAAAAGTTCCTTGTGTTTGTATAATATTGGAATACACTTCTTTAAAATATTGCTTTGCCTAAATACAAGGAAATACATGGATATATAAAAAAAATTCTGAATATATCCATTTATATTACTAGAAAGAAAGGAAGTGATAGTTCAGGACTCAATATTTCAAGGAGTACTTATTGATTTGTGTAGAGCTTGGCTGTATTGACTAATACGACATATTGTCATAGTCAATACTATGACATATTGACTAAATGCTTAAATGGGTAAAATAGTTCTTTAAATAAATCCGATACTTCATGATACTGAATTTTAAGGACAGAAGAAAACTTAGGGGTGAGACCTATAGTTTTGTATTCTGCTGTTTCAAATCTCATTATTTATCAATAACTAGAAAAAGCCAACTAAAGTGATTAATGAGAAAAAATGATTCTGAACAAAATATAAGTTTACTTGTCATTCTGAAGTATATGGGCCAATGCAGAAAAACTAACCCTGTTATAAATGAGCAAATATTGGATGCCTATATTTTATTTCAAGAATCTAATTTAAGTATTCTCTGAATGAGTGCTACAGGTTACAAGAGAACCAGCCACCTGTGGCCTCCTGTCTAACAGATCAGAGATCTCTTGACAACAAAGAACCATAGGTTTATAGATGTACTTTATTCTTCCGAACTTGGTGTTAAGACCTAAGAAACTAAGAGGATGATTATGAAGGGCAATTTTGCAGAAATCCTTCATGCTACATTTAACTGGACTGATAATGGTAGAATTTCCTAAAGTTATGTTAGAATTCTTGATTCTTTAAAGAGTAAGTGTATCAGTTGGATTCCATTTAAGTAGGAAGTTATGGGATTATGAATATAGAAACTGTATAGATTTTTTAAAAATTGCTTATTTATGGCTGTGCTGGGTCTTCATTGCTGTGCCCAGGCTTTCTCGAGTGGCAGTGAGTGGGAGTTATTCTTCATTGCAGTGCAGAGGCATCTCATTGTGATGGCTTCTCTTGTTGTGGAGCACAGGCTGTAGGCAAATAGGCTTTACTCTGTGGCATGTGGAATCTTCCCAGACCAGGGATGGAACCCATCTCCCCTCCATTGGCAGGCAGATTTCTATCCACTGTACCACCAGGGAAGTCTGAAACTGTATAGATTTTTTAATGGAAAGATATTTGGAAGTTCATTTGAGAAATGGCAGACCAAAGAGAGTGCTAATTTGTTAATAGGGATGGCAGGTAATAGATAAATTATTTGTTAAGACATTTACAGGGAAAATGAGGGGACAGATGCCAGCAACAGACATGAAGTTCCCCAGAGAGGAAAAGAACTTTGATAGCACAAAACCAGATGATCAAGGTATTAGAATGTGAAGTCTGACAAAAGCTCCAGGACATATGGAGCCCATCTCATAACTGTGAGATAGAGAAGAGATAAACCTTTCTCCCCATCCTTGGTTTCCAAAGAAACAAGACCTCATATTTAACATGAACTTAAATTTGTTTAATTTAGAACAAGCAAAGCAAAGAGATTTAGCTAAGAAAATGTTTTTTATCCATAACAAAACCATGCATTTCTAGGCTATAAATTAATCAAGGCTTATCAAGACTTATTTGAAACTTCGGAGAAGGCAATGGCACCCCACTCCAGTGCTCTTGCCTGGAAAATCCCATGGATGGAGGAGCATGGTAGGCTGCAGTCCATGGGGTCGCTAAGAGTCGGACACGACTGAGCGACTTCACTTTCACTTTTCACTTTCATGAATTGGAGAAGGCAATGGCAACCCACTCCAGTTTTCTTGCCTGGACAATCCCAGGGACCGGGGAGCCTGGTGGGCTGCCGTCTATGGGATTGTACGGAGTCGGACATGGCTGAAGCGACTTAGCAGCAGCAGCAGCAGCATTTGAAACTTATTCATATAAAAAGAATTGGTAAAATGTCCTCTCAGTTCAACATATTGTGTAATAATGTGGTTAGGTTATAGTGCCAAACAGTTGGCCCAAGAATGAGTTCGTAATAGATCTAGATATGGAATGAGTTGAAGTGTGATGGAGCTGGAGAAAACTGTGAACATCTGTTGAGGAAGAAACTCATCCTTATGTCAAAGCACATTCTAAAGAAGGTGATTTCCTGTTTCTTAAATTTCTAGTGCTGTTGTTTAGCAGCCCAAAGGTCAATAGGACTCATCAGGTTGTGGACACAAAAGAAAGTTATCCTGGCAGCTAGTCCAAAGGTTCAACGTACCCCACTACTGGCTGCTTGGTTTAATTGCCAATCTGTAAATTTGTGTTTCTCCCTAGAGTAGGGATATTTTTCCTTTTCTTGTTTTCTGCTTAAGATCTTGCACTTTGCCCTTTTGCCCCTATGGCGTATTCTCCTCAATTCTGGAGTATATCTGGAAGTCTGTGGGAATTTCCCATATACACTCTCTGCATCTCCAGTATAGTTTTTCTCCAGTTACATTTTAACTTCCTCTAGTTGTTGTTTACTGAAACTTGCATTGGCGCTGCTTGCACCAATGGGCAGCACTGCTGTGTTCACGAACAACCGCTTCAGAGGAAGTTGTCACCACCTCTTACTGCTCTCACTCTACTGTTCTCTGCCAAATCATAGACCCCATCGGTCCCATGAGGCCTCCTGCTGGGTAACTGGTCACTTGGTACTAATTGTTAATTCTGCCATTTGCAACTTCAGATTGTCAAATACTGCCTCCAGGCTTGTGGTGTGCACACGCACTACTTATGATACATACATATTTTTTTCTTATTTTTGTCATTTTGCTTATTTAAAGTGGTCCCATAGGATAATTGCTTGGGACTCTGGTATCACATCTGTCTTATTCTCACAGATCTTTCCTCCCCTCATGTTTATTCACCTTCTAGATTTATCTTTGCTTTACTTAACTTACCATGATATTTGGGGCTTCTGTGGTGGCTCAGACAGTAAAGAATCTGCCTGCAATGCGGGAGACCCGGGTTCAATCCCTGAGTCAGGAAGATCCCCTGGAGAAGTGAATGGCTACCTACTCCAATATTCTTGCCTGAAGAATTCCATGGACAGGGAGCATGGTGGCTACAGTCCATGAGGTTGAAAAGAGTCAGACCCAACTGAGCAGCTAACACTTTCACTAACATTTTAAGAGACATTTACATTTAAATGTAATTCACTGCAATTTTTGTCTTGGTGTACTGCACAAATATATCCTCGAGGTGCTGAGGTACTAGAAATCTTTATGAAATAGGACCTGCATTTTATTTATGTATATTTTATCTTAATCAATTTAATATGTTTAATTGATAAATTATCAGGTGAAGAAGGGGCACACTAGTCACAGAAGTACTATTATTGGTTAAAATCTTATTTTCAATTTTTTCTCTTGTTGTTTTTGTCATAATTATTATTTTTATTTTTGGTATGAAAGTCCTTTGTTGAGATTAACATATATTTGATCAGATGTGTCTGAATTGGTGAAGGATTGTTTCTTGGTGGCCATATCATCCAAGTCTAATTATTTCATTTTTTTCATCAATATCTAATCTAAATCAGATTTTGAAAAATTATTATTTCTTCAGACAGGGGGTTGTATTCATTCATGGTGTGGTTACTATCACTAATATCGGAAACCTTTCATTTAGTGCTATTTCTGGGCTTGCTTATATTGGTAACTGTATGAAAGAAGTTAAATTCATTTCAAACATTTTGTGCATAAGGTATTACATCGGGTCCCAGGGATATGGAGATGCACTAAGTGTGGTAAGGGTGTGCTGGTGGTGAAGAGAAAAGAAGAGAGCATTTTGGGTGGAAGAAATAGCCAGTCCAGAAAGCAAAGAGTGGGGAAAATGCATGGACTGTGTGACATCAGATGAACAGTCAGTCATAGCTAAAGTTACTAAGATAGGAAGTCTGTTCCTCCAAGCCATATAATCTAAGATTATAAATTTCAATGAATAAAACAAATCTCATGTTTTACAGATTATTTCCCCAAGTGAGTCAAGAAAAAATGCTAGGTAGCATACACACATGTTTAGGTAAAATGCATCTGATGATAGGAAAGCATTTGCAAACCAAACCAAACCAAAATATATTCCTGGTAGAATTAGGAAGACGGTGTAGATATGTTTCAGAGAATTAAGTACTTATCAAGAGACTTGGTAGTGACTGAGAAAAATTGTAAAATCATTATGCAATAATCAAAGAAGTGAATTCTCAGAATATAAGAGATCATTGTAAGAGTTATTGATATGAAGTTAACACCTGGAGCTGCCACTGCTAATGAGATAGCTTCAGTTGACAATATCTGCTATCAGCATCTTTTGTAAGAAAAGAAGTGCTAAAACAGCTCCCTCATAATCCATGATGGAAATTTTCTATTAACAGAACATTAGTGCTGGAAAAGGATTGTTGTGACCCGAAGCTATCAGAAACATTCTGAATACTTCAACTAGGACAGTCTTAAGAGACTAATTCAATCCCTCATTTTATTATTATTATTATTTTTTGTATTTATTTTCTTTTTTTTCAGTTTATTTATTTTTATTATTATTTTTTTATTTTTACTTTATTTTGCTTTACAATACTGTACTGGTTTTGCCATACATTGACATGAATCAGCCACGGATGTACATGAGTTCCCAATCCTGAACCCTCTTCCCACCTCCCACCCTATATCATCTCTCTGGATCATCCCTGTGCACCAGCCCCAAGCATCCTGTATCCTGTATCGAACATAGACTGGTGATTTGTTTCTTACCTGAATAGGCTCCAGTTTCATCCACCTCATTAGAACTGATTCAAATGTATTCTTTTTAATGGCTGAGTAATGCTCCATTGTGTATATGTACCACAGCTTTCTTATCCATTCATCTGCTGATGGACATCTAGGTTGTTTCCATGTCCTGGCTATTATAAACAGTGCTGCGATGAACACTGGGGTACACGTGTCTCTTTCAATTCTGCTTTCCTCGGTGTGTATGCCCAGCAGTGGGATTGCTGGGTCATAAGAATCCCTCATTTTATAGATGAGCAAACTGAGGTTCAGAGAGGTAAATTGAACTACTCAGAAAGATGGTTAGTAACAGAGCTGGTACTCGTGTCTAGTACTCTTCCTACAGACTTTGCTGTACATCCCCTTTATATCAGTGAAAGAAAAGCTTTTTCTGTACTGAACGCTTCTGACACCAAATGTGTGGTTTTTGATACAGTGCAATTCTGACACTAACTGCCTGGACTTAGTGAAAACTCTGCGTTGTTAAGGACTCAGTCCTTCAAGACTAAGATTGCTGCCTAGACGCCCCCCCCTCCAAGACTGTCACCTCTTTACTGTTTCTAAATTTTTGGCTGTGTGGCCTGTGGGATCTGAGTTTCCTGACCAGGGGTGGAACCTGTGGCCCCTTCATTGGCAGTGTGGAGCCTTAACCACTGGACCACCAGGGAACTCCCATGTTGCCTGTGCTACTGATCAACAGAGTATGAATGGGGAGTTCCCACAACACCCTCCTTAGGTTCAATTATTTACTAGAATGGTTCACAGAGCTGAGGAAAGCGCTTTACTTACTCTCGTTTTTTATTTTTGTTTAGCAGCTAGTCGTGTTCAACTCTCTGCAACCCCTTGGAGTGTAGCCTGCCAGGCTCCTCTGTCTATGAGATTTTCAGGCAATAATACTAGAATGGTTGCCATTTTCTTCTCCAGGGAATCTTCCCAACTCAGGGGATTGGCAGGTGGATTCTTTACCACTGAGTCACAGGGAAACCCATACTTACTATTACCAATTTATTAAAAAAGACATAGACAAAGGAGACTAGTGGGCTACTGTCCATGGGCTCCCAAAAAGGCTGGACATGACTGAGTGACTAAACAACAACAAGAAAAAGGATATGACTCAGGAACTGCCCAATAGAAGACAAGCATAGGACAAGGACACAGTGAGAAGGGGTGCAGAGCTCCCATCCTGTCCCCCAGAACCTCCATGTGTTCACCAACCTCATAGCTCTCTGAAACCCATAATTTAGAGTTTTTATGGAGTTTCCACTGCACAAGAATAACTGATCAATGACTGACCATTGGTGATCAAACTCTGTCTCTTGCTTCTCTTCCCTCTTGGGAGGACTCAGAGCTAGAGCTGCAAGTTCTAACCCGGGAAGCACATGCACATGGTTGGCTTTTCTGTTTACCATCTCTGATCAACCTGGAGTCACTTCCTTAACTTAAACTCTAGTATGATCAATAAGGATTGGTGTAAATAATAAGAGACAACACTAGCTCTCTTATCACTCAGGAAATTCTAAAGATCCTCAGTTCAGTTTAGTTCAGTCACTCAGTCATGTCCGACTCTTTGCGACCCCATGGACAGCAGCACGCCAGACCTCCCTGCTACTGCTGCTGCTGCTAAGTCGCTTCAGTCGTGTCCGACTCTGTGCGACCCCATAGACGGCAGCCCACCGGGCTCCCCCATCCCTGGGATTCTCCAGGCAAGAATATTGGAGTGGGTTGCCATGTCCTTCTCCAGACCCCATGGACAGCAGCACGCCAGACCTCCCTGCTACTGCTGCTGCTGCTAAGTCGCTTCAGTCGTGTCCGACTCTGTGCGACCCCATAGACGGCAGCCCACCGGGCTCCCCCATCCCTGGGATTCTCCAGGCAAGAATATTGGAGTGGGTTGCCATGTCCTTCTCCACCAGACCTCCCTATCCATCACCAACTCCCGGAGTCCACCCAAACTCATGTCCATTGAGTCAGTGATGCCATCCAACCATCTCATCCTCTGTTGCCACATTTGCCACCTGCCTTCAATCTTTCCAAGCATCAGGGTCTTTTCAAATGAGTCAACTCTTTGCATCATGTGGCCAAAGTATTGGAGTTTCAGTTTCAACATCAGTCCTTCCAATGAACACTCAGGACAGATTTTCTTTAGGATGGACTGGTTGGATCTCCTTGCAGTCCAAGGGACTCAAGTCTTCTCCAACACCACAGTTCAAACACATCAATTCTTTGGTGTTCAGCTTTCTATGGGGTCCAGCTCTCAAATCCATATATGGCTACTGGAAAAACCATAGTTTGACTAGACAGACCTTTGTAGGCAAATGTCTCTGCTTTTTAATATGCTGTCTAGGTTGGTCATAACTTTCCTTCCAAGCAGTAAGTGTCTTTCAATTTCATGGATCTAGGTTGTTTCCATGTCCTGGCTATTATAAACAGTGCTGCGATGAACACTGGGGTACATGTGTCTCTTTCAATTCTGCTTTCCTTGGTGTGTGTGCCCAGCAGTGGGATTGCTGGGTCATAAGAATCCCTCATTTTATAGATGAGCAAACTGAGGTTCAGAGAGGTAAATCGAACTACTCAGAAAGATAGTTAGTAACAGAGCTGGTACTCGTGTCTAGTACCCTTCCTACCGACTTTGCTGTACAACCCCTTTATATCAGTGAAAGAAAAGCTTTTTCTGTACTCAACACTTCTGACACCAAATGTGTAGGTTTTTGATACAGTGCAATTCTGACACTAACTGCCTGGACTTAGTGAAAACTCTGCATTGTTAAGGACTCAGTCCTTCAAGACTAAGATTGCTGCCTAGCCTCCCCCCCTCCAAGACTGTCACCTCTTTACTGTTTCTAAATTTTTGGCTGTGTGGCCTGTGGGATCTTAGTTTCCTGACCAGGGGTCGAACCTGTGGCCCCTTCATTGGCAGTGTGGAGCCTTAACCACTGGACCACCAGGGAAGTCCCATGTTGCCTGTGCTACTGATCAACAGACTATGAATGGGGAGTTCCCACGACACCCTCCTTAGGTTCAATTATTTACTAGAATGGTTCACAGAGCTGAGGAAAGTGCTTTACTTACTCTTGTTTTTTATTTTTGTTCAGCAGCTAGTCGTGTTCAACTCTCTGCAACCCCTTGGAGTGTAGCCTGCCAGGCTCCTCTGTCTATGAGATTCTTCAGGCAATAATACTGGAATGGTTGCCATTTTCTTCTCCAGGGGATCTTACCAACTCAGGGATTGAACCCAAGGATTGGCAGGTGGATTCTTTACCACTGAGTCACAGGGAAACCCATACTTACTATTACCAGTTTATTAAAAAGGCATAGACAAGGGAGACTAGTGGGCTACTGTCCATGGGCTCCCAAAAAGGCTGGACACGACTGAGTGACTAAACAACAAGAAAAAGGATATAACTCAGGAACTGCCCAATAGAAGACAAGCATAGGACAAGGACATGGTGAGAAGGGGTGCAGAGCTCCCATCTTGTCCCTCAGAACCTCCATGTGTTCACCAACCTCATAGCTCTCTGAAACCCATAATTTAGAGTTTTTATGGAGTTTCCACTGCACAAGAATAATTGATCAATGACTGACCATTGGTGATCAGACTCTGTCTCTTGCTTCTCTTCCCTCCTGGGAGGACTCAGAGCTAGAGCTGAAAGTTCTAACCCGGGAAGCATATGCACATGATTGGCTTTTCTGTTTACCATCTCTGATCAACCTGGAGTCACTTCCTTAACTTAAACTCTAGTATGATCAATAAGGATTGGTGTAAATAATAAGAGACAACACTAGCTCTCTTATCACTCAGGAAATTCTAAAGGTCCTCAGTTCAGTTTAGTTCAGTCACTCAGTCGTGTCTGACTCTTTGCGACCCCATGGACAGCAGCACGCCAGACCTCCCTATCCATCACCAACTCCCGGAGTCCACCCAAACTCATGTCCATTGAGTCGGTGATGCCATCCAACCATCTTGTCCTCTGTTGCCACATTTGCCACCTGCCTTCAATCTTTCCAAGCATCAGGGTCTTTTCAAATGAGTCAACTCTTTGCATCATGTGGCCAAAGTATTGGAGTTTCAGCTTCAACATCAGTCCTTCCAATGAACACTCAGGACAGATTTCCTTTAGGATGGACTGGTTGGATCTTCTTGCAGTCCAAGGGACTCAAGTCTTCTCCAACACCACAGTTCAAACACATCAATTCTTTGGTGCTCAGCTTTCTATGGAGTCCAACTTCAACATCAGTCCTTCCAATGAACACTCAGGACAGATTTCCTTTAGGATGGACTGGTTGGATCTTCTTGCAGTCCAAGGGACTCAAGTCTTCTCCAACACCACAGTTCAAACACATCAATTCTTTGGTGCTCAGCTTTCTATGGAGTCCAGCTCTCAAATCCATATATGACTACTGGAAAAACCATAGTTTGACTAGACAGACCTTTATAGGCAAAGTAATGTCTCTGCTTTTTAATATGCTGTCTAGGTTGGTCATAACTTTCCTTCCAAGCAGTAAGTGTCTTTCAATTTCATGGCTGCAGTCACCATCTGCAGTGATTTTGGAGCCCAAGAAAATAAAGTCTGACACTGTTTCTACTGTTTCCCCATCTATTTTCCATGAAGTTATGGGACCAGATACCATGATCTTGGTTTTCTGAATGTTGAGCTTCAGCCAACTTTTTCACTCTCCTCTTTCACTTTCATCAAGAAGCTCTTTAGTTATTCACTTTCTGCCATAAGGGTGGTGTCATCTGCATATCTGAGGTTAGTGATATTTCTCCCAGCAATCTTGATTCCAGCTTTTGCTTCATCCAGTCCAGAATTTCTCATGATGTACTTGGCATATAAGTTAAATAAGCATGGTGACGATATACAGCCTTGATGTACTCCTTTTCCTATTTGGAACCAGTCTGTTGTTCCATTTCCAGTTCTAACTGTTGCTTCCTGACCTGCACACAGATTTCTCAAGAGGTAGGTCAGGTGGTCTGGTATTCCCATTTCTTTCAGAATTTTCCATAGTTTATTGTGATCCACACAGTCAAAGGCTTTGGCATAGTCAATAAATCAGAAATAGATGTTTTTCTGAAATTCTCTTGTTTTTTTGATGATCCAGCAGATGTTGGCAATTTGATCTCTGGTTGCTTCCTCTGCCTTTTCTAAAACCAGCTTGAACATTTGTAAGTTCATGGTTCACGTATTGTTGAAGCCTGGCTTGGAGAATTTTGAGCATTGCTTTACTAGCGTGTGCTGCTGCTGCTGCTAAGTCACTTCAGTCGCATCCGACTCTGTGTGACCCCATAGATGGCAGCCCACCAGGCTCCCCCGTCCCTGGGGTTCTCCAGGCAAGAACACTAGTGTGTGAGATAAGTGCAATTGTGCAGTAGTTTGAGCATTCTTTGGCATTGCCTTTCTTGGGGATTGGAAGGAAAACTGAACTTTTCCAGTCTTGTGGCCACTGCTGCATTTTCCAAATTTGTTGGCATATTGAGTGCAGCACTTTCACAGCATCACCTTTTAGGGTTTGAAATAGCTCCACTGGAATTCCATCACCTCCACTAGTTTTGTTCGTAGTGATGCTTCCTAAGGCCCACTTGACTTCACATTCCAGGATGTCTGGCTCTATGTGTGTGATCACAGCATCGTGGTTATCCGGGTCATGAAGATCTTTTTTGTACAGTTCTTCTGTGTATTCTTGCCACCTCTTCTTAATATCTTCTGCTTCTGTTAAGTCCATATCATTTCTGTCCTTTATTGAGCCCATTTTTGCATGAAATAGTCCCTCAGTATCTCTAATTTTCTTGAAGAGATCTCTAGTCATTCCCATTCTATTGTTTTCCTCTATTTCTTTGCACTGATCACTGGGGAAGGCTTTCTTATCTCTCCTTGCTATTCTCTGGAACTCTGCATTCAAATGGGTATATCTTGTTTTTTCTTCTTTGCCTTAAGCTTCTCTTTTCTCAGCTATTTGTAAGGTCTCCTCAGACAGCTATTTTTCTTTTTTGCATTTCTTTTTTCTTGAGGGTGCTCTTGATCCCCATCTCCTATACAGTGTCATGAACCTCTGTTCATAGTTCATCAGGCACTCTGTCTATCAGATTTATAGTCCCTTAAATCTATTTCTCACTTCCACTGTATAATCGTAAGGGATTTGATTTAGGTCATACTTAAATGGTCTAGTGGTTTTCCCTACTTTCTTTAATTTAAGTCTGAATTTGGTAATGAGGCATTCATGATCTGAGCCACAGTCAGCTCCTTGTCTTGTTTTTGCTGACTGTATCGAGCTTTTCCATCTTTGGCTGCAAAGAATATAATGAATCTGATTTCTACGTTGACCATTTAGTGATGTCCATGTGTAGAGTCTTCTCTCGTGTTGTTGGAAGAGGGTGTTTGCTATGACCAGTGCGTTCTCTTGGCAAAACTCTATTAGCCTTTGCCCTGCTTCATTCCGTACTCCAAGGCCAAATTTGCCATTACTCCAGGTGTTTCTTGACTTCCTACTTTGATTCTATTCCCCTATAATGAAAAGGACATCTTTTTTTGCATGTTAGTCCTAAAAGATCATGTAGCTCTTCATAGAACCATTCAACTTCAGCTTCTTCAGCATTACTGGTCAGGGCATATACTTAGATTACCATGATATGGAATGGTTTGTCTTGATAATGAACAGAGATCATTTTGTCATTTTGAGATTGCATCCAAGTACTGCATTTTGGACTCTTTTGTTGACTATGATGGCTATTCCATTTCTTCTAAGGGATTCTTTCCCACAATTGTAGATATAAGGGTTATTTGAGTTAAATCCACCCATTCCAGTCCATTTTCGTTCACTGGTTCCTAAAATGTTGATGTTCACTCTTGCCATCTCCTTTTTGACCACTTCCAATTTGCCTTGATTCATGGACATAACATTCCAGGTTCCTATGCAATATTGCTTTTTACAGTCCTAGAGGCTCTGTGTCAAATTAATCTGGAAAAAAGCCAAAAATTAATATATCGTATTAATTAGGAGCTCTGTGCTAGGTACCAGGGAGGAAGAACAAATGTAGTCAGTCTTCTGTATCTGCAGATTCCACATTCTTGAACTGTGTACTATGATTAAGGTTGGCAGTTGTGAAACTTCAGAAGAGGAACCTGAGGAAGGCAGACTGACTGTGGGCTTGAGCATCCTCTGATTTTGCTATCTTCAGTGGGTTCTGGAACCAATCCCCTTTGAATACTGAGGGGCATTGTATATATATTTATATTATATCATATCACATATTAGGTAGTTAAATAATTAGATATTTGTGAGAGAATTATGTAGCCTTTCCAAGTCACTTAGTTTCAGAGCTATAATAAAAAAACAGCCCTTTTAGATATGGGATCTTTCTATCATATCATATGATATAATATATCATATCATATGATATATTTAGGTATATGAATAAATTTAGGTATACATCTGAAAAATATTGCAGGGTTGGTTCCAGATCACTGCATTAAAGTGCATATCTCAAGAAAGCAAGTCACAAGAAATGTTTGGTTTTCCACTGCATGTAAAAGTTAAGTAGTCTGTTACGGAGGCTTCTCTGGTAGCTCAGTTGGTAAAGAACCCTCCTGCGGTGCAGGAGACTGCAGGCCAGTTTGGTCGGAAGGTTCCTCTGGAGGAAGGGATAGGCTACCCACTCCAGGATTCTTGTGCTTCACTGGTGTCTCAGCTGGTAAAGAATCCACCTGTAATGTGGGAGACCTGGGTTTGATGCCTGGGTTGGGAAGATCCCCTGGAGGAGGGCATGGCAACCCACTCCAGTATTCTTGCCTGGAGAATCCCCTTGGACAGAGGAGCCTGGCAGGCTACAGTCCATGGGGTTAAAAAGAGCGAGACATGACTAAGTGACTAAGCAAAGCACAGTCTATTAAGGGCTTCCCAGGTGGCACAGTGGTAAAGAATCTGTCTTCCAGAGCAGGAGACACAGGAGACATGGGTTTGATCCCTGGGTCAGGATCCCCTGGAGAAGGAAATGGCAACCCACTCCAGTATTATTGCCTGCAAAATTCTATGGACAGAGGAGTCTAGCGGGCTACAGTCCATGAGGTCACAAAGAGTCAGTCAAGACTTAGCAACTTAGCACGCATACATAGTCTATTAAGTATGCAATAGCGTTATGGTTGTGTTCCCCTGGTTGCTCAGCTGTAAAGAATCTGCCTGCAATGCAGGAGACCTGGGTTCAATCCCTGGGTCAGGTGGATTCCCTGGAGGAGGGCATGACAACCCATTCCAGTATTCTTGCCTGGAGAATCTCTATGGACCAAGGAGCCTGGCGGGCTGCAGTCCATAGCGTCACAGAGTCAGACACGACTGAGTGACTGAGCAGCAGCCGCATTATGGCTAGGAGAAACACACACACACACACTGTACATACATTAACTAAAAAATACTTAATTGCTAAAATATTTAACCATTATCCGAGTCTTCAGTGAGTTATAATCTTTTTTTCTTGTAGAGAGTCTTGCTTTGTTGTTGGTAGCTGCTGACTGATCAAGGTGGTTGTTGCTAAAATTTGGGGTGGCTTGCCAATTTCTTAAAATAAGATGATAATGAAGTTTAATGCATTGATTGACTCTTCCTTTTGCAATCAATTTCTCTGTAGCATGCACTGCTATCTGATAGCATTTTACCTTCAATAGAACTTCTTTCAAAACTTAAGTCAGTCCTCTTAAATCCTGCCTCCACTTTGATTTATGTAATATTTTAAATCCTTAGTTGCCATTTCAATAATCTTCACAGCACCTTCACTAGGACTAGATTCCATCTCAAGATTCCATCTCTTATGCTCATCCATAAGAATCAACCACTTATCACTTCAGTTATATCAAGAGATTGCAGCAATTCAGTCACCTTTTTCAGGCTCCACTTCTAGTTCTCCTGCTATTTCCACCATATCTGCAGTTACTTCCTCCACTAAAGTCTTGAACCCCTCAAAGTCATCCGTGGAATCAACTTCTTCTAAACTCCTGTTAGTGGTAATATTTTGACCTCTTTTCATGAATCACAGATGCTCTTAAAGGCATCTAGAATAGTGATTCCTTTCCAGAAGGTTTTTAATTCATTTTGCCCACATCCATCAGAGCAATCACTGCCTATGACATCTATAGTCTTATCAAATATATTTCTTAAATAATAAGACTTGAAAGTCAAAATTACTCTTTGATCCATGAGCTACAGAATGGTTGTTGTGTTAGCAGGCGTGAAAGCAGTATTCATCTTGTTGTGTATCTTTATCAGAGCTCTTGAGTGACCAGGTACGTTGTCAATGAGCAGTAATAATTTGAAAGAAATATATTTTTCTGAGTAGAAGTTCTCAACGGTGGGCTTAATATATCAAGTAAACAATGTAGTGAATGATATGCTGTCATCTAGACTTTGTTTTTCCATTTATAGAGGATGAAGACATTGGATCATATTAAGAAAACGGTGAATAATTTAGCTTAGTATGCAGGACATGCAAAGGAGATCCTTGGGAAAAGAGCTGAGAAGATGGGTTGGATTTGTAATTTGTAGCACCTGTAGTAAGGCTCACAGGTAGCAATTTTCTACAGATCAGGCCATTTCCAGTTTGTTACTTCCTTATTTCTGCCTTTTAGGCCCCTTTGCCTTTAGTTCTGATCACTACAATAGTGTGTATATGTTTCCTCACACCAGGTCTTATTTTCAGGAAAACACTTGACTGGTATCATTGCTTTGAAATTTGGCCTTTGATACATGGTACTGGGATGCTAAAGGTTATGCTCAATCTTTTTATTTTCTTGACTGTTTTCTCTCAGACCATACTCTGATTTTATTAATTCTTAATCTTATCCCTTTCAGTCTGTTTCATGATGGTGGATAGGTTGGAAGAAAGATTGTTGCTTGGAATAAAAGAGAAAATCTAGGCATCCTGGTACTAAGTACTAGAGATTCAGGATGTTTAGAGCTTCGTTATTTTCTTCCTAACAATCCTTCAGACTTACAAGTCGGTAACTGCAAGAAGAGACTCTATATATTTGAAGAAGCTTTACTTTAAAGAACAAGCCAGACTTAATCATTAATTATCTTCTAAAACCAGGTTTTGTCACTGTGTAAGAAAATTCAAAATCATTTTCTCTACTAACCAATGTTTCCTATGCTACTTATCCTATTCCCCGGCAACCATTTTGCCTACCTGTTTTAAATCTATTAATTTTGTTTCTTTGGTGACATTTAGAATCTTCCACAGGATGTGTTTGCTTTGTTAATTATTTAAATATCTTCCAACAAAAATTACATGTGGATTTGGAGAGTGAGTAATCTGAAATGTGAGTTTTAAACAACTCCAATTCATGTGCTGCTTTGTCTACTGCGTTATTTTGGACTGGTGTATTTTGGACTTGTTCTGGGCAGAACTGAAAGTAGAAGAAATATTTTCTCATTTCTTAGCCTTGTCTCCTCTCTTCCCTTTCTTGCTAAAGTGGACTTGACTGTTTTTCAGTAAAAGTTTCTGCCTTTCCCTTTAAAACTTGTTCTTAGATAGCATTATCTTAAACCTTTTCACACAAAAGTTTAATAAACTGATAACTCTCAGTCAGCTTCCTTTAAAATACTTATTTGCTTTAAACAGTTTATGTTACCCAAAGGAGTTATTTTCTAATTGGTTATGTTTGAGATAGAGGGACATTCCTGGCTTCTTAAAATAATGTACTCTTCACCCTCTTCCAGCCTACTCAAAGAGAATCATATTTTGGTATTTCTAAAGCCCCTTGTTAGGTATGACCTTAAATGTAACAAATGTGCCTGATATTTTATACCTAAAAGCTTCCTGCTTCTAGTTTGCATTTAGAATATATTCCATTCCTTAAGTGTTTGGTGTATTCTACTTACATCTAATGAAAATTCTGTACTGCTGTCAAAATTCAAAAAGCACAGTTATTATTTCACTGTGGTAGTTCAGGAAAATTTAAATTAGATTTGTACTCTTCAGAATCATAGTCTGTTTAGGCATAAGCAAATTACATGCAAATAATGTAGAAAATGTCAGGTGTATTTGTTACACTTGAGTATGACCTTTGGGAAAATACTATTGGAAAGTGCCTGACTGTATTGTAGGATCGCTGGAGTGGTCTGAAAGAATAGAAGGTCATCTGCACACAGAAAAACTATAGTTTCTGTATACAACAGTGCATATGAGGTTTGTTTTCCCGATCTATAAGTGAAATGGCAACCCACTCCAGTACTC
The DNA here is from genome assembly GCA_006410635.1 of Cephalophus harveyi. Lineage (NCBI taxonomy): Eukaryota > Metazoa > Chordata > Mammalia > Artiodactyla > Bovidae > Cephalophus > Cephalophus harveyi. Next base: position 129,580 of record SJYT01008783.1, read on the forward strand.
TTGCCTGGAGAATCCCATGGAGGGAGGAGCCTGGTAGGCTATAGTCCATGGGGTCGCAAAGAGTTGGACACGACTGAGCGACTTCACTTCACTATAAGTGAAAACCCAAAGATGCTTTGCGCCATGAATATGCTAAAGAAAAAAGGGACAAGTGGCATTTTTCCACCTGCTTTTAATGCTAATCTTTGTTAAATTACATGGAGGGAGGAGCCTGGTAGGCTATAGTCCATGGGGTCGCAAAGAGTTGGACACGACTGAGCGACTTCACTTCACTATAAGTGAAAACCCAAAGATGCTTTGCGCCATGAATATGCTAAAGAAAAAAGGGACAAGTGGCATTTTTCCACCTGCTTTTAATGCTAATCTTTGTTAAATTAGAAAAGAGAATAATGTTAAGAATGCCACGTGTTAGGAGAAGGCAACTTGAATTTAGGTTCCTTCGAATGAGCTTAATTTTATGATAAACTTGAACTGATGTCTTTCATGTCATTATTAGGTATTTGTTACAGAATGCTGCAGCTTATTCTGACTTACATGTTATGGTGAACAAAGTATGCTAATTTTCTGCCTATAAGAAGTTGTTTTAAACAAAAAAAAGTGGGTAAGAAGTTGGTTTAGATAGGTTTTCCATAAAAACAAAGTAAACCACTGCGAATAAGGTATAGTCTGGCAAATAAAAGACTCTCATTCTCAAAAAAGCTCCCCCCTTTAACTTAAAATTATGCTACAGTGTTATATTGAACATGATTTTAGCCTCATTTTTCTAACCATAGAAACATAGTTCTTTCTGTCAAATTATCTCTGAGTGTTTCTTTCCCTCAAAATGCAAGGACACAGAATCAGAAAAATATGGATTTAAACACTGGTATTGCTACTTAGGAGTAAAGTGATCTTGGGCAAGTGAAATAATTGCACTGACCATCAGTTTTTTTTCCTGGAAAAGAGAATGGCTATCCACTCCAGTATTCTTACTTAGAGGATTTCATGGACAGAGGAGCCTGGTGGGCTATAGTCCATGGGATCTCAAAGAGTCGAATACCCCTCAGTGACTAACACTTACTTAATCCAATTCTTTTAATTTGTGAAATTGCTATAATAACCTTGCTGAAAATTTTGAGGAGAAATATGATCATATCTTGGGCTCAGTAAAGGGCACAAATGGTATGGACCTAACAGAAGCAAAAGATATTTAAGAAGAGGTGGCAAGAATACACAGAAGAACTGTACAAAAAAGATCTTCACCACCCAGATATTCACAATGGTGTGATCACTCACTTAGAGCCAGACATCCTGGAATGTGAAGTCAAGTAGGCCTTAGAAAACATCACTATGAACAAAGCTAGTGGAGGTGATGGAATTCCAGTAGAGCTATTTCAAATCCTAAAAGATGATGCTGTGAAAGTGCTGCACTCAACATGTCAGCAAATTTGGAAAACTTAGCAGTGGCCACAGGACTGGAAAAGGTCAGTTTTCATTCCAATCCTAACAAAAGGCAATGCCAAAGAATGCTCAAACTACTGCACAGTTGCACTCATCTCACATGCTAGCAAAGTAATGCTCAAAATTCTCAAAGCCAGGCTTCAGCAATATGTGAATCATGAACATATTGTTCCAGCTGGTTTTAGAAAAGACAGAGGAACCAGAGATCAAATTGCCAACATCTGCTGGATCATGGAAAAAGCAAGAAAGTTCCAGAAAAACTAAAATAAGTCTATTTCTGCTTTATTGACGATGCCAAAGCCTTTGACTGTGTGGATCCCAATAAACTGTGGAAAATTCTGAAAGAGATGGGAATACCAGACCACCTGACCTGCCTCTTGAGAAACCTGTATGCAGGTCAGGAAGTAACATTTAGGAATGGACATGGAACAACAGACTGGTTCCAAATAAGAAAAGGAGTATGTCAAGGCTGTATATTGTCACCATGCTTATTTAACTTCTATGCAGAGTACATCATGAGAAATGCTGGGCTGGATGAAGCATAAGCTGGAATCAAGATTCCTGAGAGAAATATCAATAACCTGAGATATGCAGACGATACCACCCTTATGGCAGAAAGTGAAGAACTAAAGAGCCTCTTGATGAAAGTGAAAGAAGAGAGTGAAAAAGTTGGCTTAAAGCTCAACATTCAGAAAACTAAAATTGTGGCATCTGGTCCCATCACTTCATGGAAAATAGATGGGGAAACAGTGGAAACAGTGTCAGACTTTATTTTCTTGGGCTCCAAAATCACTGCAGATGGTGATTGCAGCCATGAAATTGAAAGACGCTTACTGCTTGGAAGGAAACTTATGACCAACCTAGACAGCATATTCAAAAGCAGAGACATTGCTTTGTCAGCAAAGGTCCGTCTAGTCAAGGCTATGGTTTTTCCAGTAGTCATGTATGGATGTGAGAGTTGGACTATAAAGAAAGCTGAGAGCCGAAGAATTGATGCTTTTGAACTGTGGTGTTGGAGAAGACTCTTGAGAGTCCCTTGGACTGCAAGGAGATCGATCCAACCAGTTCATCCCAAAGGAGATCAGACCTGGGTGTTCACTGGAAGGACTGATGTTGAATCTGAAACTCCAATATTTGGCCATCTGATGGGAAGAGCTGACTCATTGGAAAAGACCCTGATGCTGGGAAAGATTGAGGACAGGAGGAGAAGGGGACAACAGAGACTGAGATGTTTGGATGGCATCACAGACTCAATAGGCATGAGTTTGGTTAAACTCCAGGAGTTGGTGATGGACAGGGAGGCCTGACGTACTGAGATTCATGGGGTCGCAAAGAGCTGGACACAACTGAGTGACTGAACTGAACTGAACTGATGATGATAACTGCACACGATCTGCTTGAGTGCTGGTACATAGTAAATGTTCAATGTCCTCTAAAATTATTATTATCAATGTAGTTACTTCTCTTCAGACATATTTTGGAAAGCATTTCTTTCTGGGACTAAGTCTCCTGGTCAGACTTCACAGAAATAGATGTAGTTTCATTTCTTTTCATATTTGATATCAGAACCATTGGGCTGTGTTGTTCTGTTTTCCTCAAATGGAACAAGTGTGTGCATAGTTAACCTGATGTCAAAAAAGTAAGTAACGAGAATCTTGATTTAACCTTTTAATGTCAGGACATTTAAAGATTCCATGTGTGAAAATGAGTGTGGCTCTTGGAATGAATGTACCGTTTATGAAGTGTGAGTTATGACCTGCTTCTCCCTGTCATACTGGACAGGGAGCCCTGCTTATTCTGCAGAGCTCTGTGTGTAAAAGGATGTCTTCAGGATGAGCTGATGGATGCCCTGTGATCTGATGTTCTCAATGTGGGTAAAACTCATTATTCAGAAACTCGATAAATAGAAATGCAAACTTTTTAAATAACACTAAGGTAAGTCATGGAACTGATTTGTCATATGCCATAAATTCCTTTACATATCTTATGGTTAACTCGACATTTTCAATCAGTTTGTTTTCTCCTATTATTTAATATACTATTGAATGTGTCTTGGTAAGTATGGTCAGTTTTTCCAATTACCATATTATCTTAGATTGTTCCTTCTGCTTTTACTTTGTATATCCTCCTCTATTTAGTCCAGATCAATCTGCAAATTTCTCACACCCTAAATTTTGCAACAGAGCTGGGAGGGAAATATAATTAAGGAAAGAAAGGTTCACAAGTCCTTGAACTGATCTGGGCTCAGCAGGTAAGAGATGTTTGAACTTAGTGTGTTGCATTCAAATTAGATAGATGAATTTATCTTCTTTTAACTTTAAGGCGTTGGTGCTCATCAAGACTTGTGTATATGTGTGTGTGCTATGTCGCTTCAGGAGTGCCCAACTGTGTGACCCTGTGGACTGTAGCACCACCCCCCAGCTTCTCTGTCCATGGGATTTCCCAGGCAAGAATACTAGAGTGGATTGCCATCCTCTTCTCAAGGGGCTCTCCCCAACCCAGAGATCAAACCCAGGACTCTTGTATGTCCTGCATTGGCAGGCGGGTTCTTTACCACTAGTGCTACCTGGGAAGTCAGGTTAAGTCATCAAGACTTAATCATCCTTCAAATTGAGGAGGAGCCCATGCTAGAGAAGGGGAAACATGGGTCCTGTTTTTATCTAGCTTATCATCTGAGAGTCTTATTGAGAAACTGACTTTGAGATTGCAGATACATTTTCTTTGTTAGGACATATTTAAGAATCAGGATTTCCATTAATCTAGACCGTAGTCAGCTAGAGAAGGGGAAACATGGGTCCTGTTTTTATCTAGCTTATCATCTGAGAGTCTTATTGAGAAACTGACTTTGAGATTGCAGATACATTTTCTTTGTTAGGACATATTTAAGAATCAGGATTTCCATTAATCTAGACCGTAGTCAGTGTTACAGAGCTGGATCAGGGCTCTCAAGCACATCCTCCTAAAGATGCTCCTGTCCACTGTATTCTCCCATTTACACCTGACATCATTTCATGTTCCAAGGTACCTCTGTTTTCCATGGCTTTTGTCTTGACGTCCTCTGGTGCTTTTCCTAATAACTACATTACCTACTTCATACTGGTCACTTGCTCAAAAGTATTTGTCAAATGCGTGTATGTTCATATATCACTGGAATATTAGAGCTTATTGTGTCCTTTATTATCTAGTATAGAAAGGGAGTCTGTAGGTTGACTAACTTGATATAGTAGGCTAACCCATAAGTTTCAGCTTTGGGGGCACCTGGGTTTGATTCTCTTATTGTTTTTCTTAAGTCGTTCAGTTGTGTCCAACTCTTTGTGATCCCACAGACTATAGCCCACCAGGCTCCTCTGTCCATAGGATTTCCCAGGCAAGAATACTGGAGTGGGTTGCCATCCCCTTCTTCAGCTCTTCTACCTAACTGGAAAAATAAAGTAGCTTTTCTGTACCTTAATTTTTTTCACAAGTAAAATGGGCATATTTTCTAAGATATAGGATTTCTGGATAGAAGAGGTAAAAAACAAACAAACAAACAAACTCTCAGTCAGCTTCCAGGAAGGAAACATAGTTCAGTTAGTTCAGTTGCTCAGTCGTGTCTGACTCTTTGTGACGCCATGGACTGCAGAACACCAGGCTTCCCTGTCCATCACCAACTCCCGGAGCTTACTCAAACTCAAGTCCATTGAGTTGGTGATGCCATTCAACCATCTCATCCTCTGTAATCCCCTTCTCCTCCCTCCTTCAATCTTTCCCAGCATCAGGGTCTTTTCCAGTGAGTCAGGTTTTTGCATTAGGTGGCCAAAGTATTGAAGTTTCAGCTTCAGCATAAATCCCTCCAATGAATATTCAGGACTGATTTCCTTTAGGATGGACTGGTTGGATCTCCTTGCAGTTCAGGGGACTCTCAAGAATCTTCTCCAACACCACAGTTCAAAAGCATCAATTCTTTGGCTCTCAGCTTTCTTTGTAGTCCAACTCTCACGTCCATAATTGACTACTGGAAAAACCATAGCTTTGACTAGACAGATCTTTGTTGGCAAAGTAATGTCTCTGCTTTTGAATATGCTGTCTAGGTTGGTCATAACTTTTCTTCCAAGGAATAAGTGAAGTGAAGTTACTCAGTCATGTCCTACTCTTTGTGACCCCATGGACTCTAGCCCACCAGGCTCCTTGATCCATGGGATTTTCCAGGCATGAATACTGGAGTGGGTTGCCATTTCCTTCTCCAGGGGATCTTCCCGACCCAGGGGTTGAACCTGGGTCTCCCGCATTGTAGGCAGATGCTTTACCATCCAAGCTACCAAGGAAGCCCATAGAAGTAAGCATCTTTTAATTTCATGGCTGCAGTCACCATCTGCAGTGATCTTTTAGCCCAAGACAATAAAATCTCTCACTGTTTCCACTGTTTCCCCATCTGTTTGCCATGAAGTGATGGGACCGGATGCCATGATCTTATTTTTCTGAATGTTGAATTTTAAACCAACTTTTTTCACTCTTCTCTTTCATTTTCATCAAGAAGCTCTTTAGTTCCTCTTTGCTTTCTGCCATAAGGGTGGTGCCATCTGCATATCTGACGCTATTGGTACTTCTCCAAGCTATCTTGTTTTTTGTTTTGCATACAAGTTCAGAATATTTTAGTTTCTGAAAGACCTGGGGTATATTATATTCATGGTATTCTCAGTTCTGCTCTTCTCAATTTTTTTCTTTTATTTATTTTTGACTGCACTAGGTCTTTGTTATTGCACATAGGTTTTCTCTAGTTGCAGTGAGTGGGGGCTAATTTCTAGCTGTGGCATGGGGGATTCTCATTGTGGTGGTTTCTCTTCTTGCAGAGAATGGGTTTTAGGGTATACAGGCTTCAGTAGTTGTGGCACTATGGCTCAGTCTAGAGGGCAGGCTCAGTAGTCATGGCCTTCGGGCTCACTTGTCCTGCAGCATGTAGAATATGCCCAGACCGGGGATCAAACCTTTGTCCTCTGTGTTGGCAGGTGATTCTTTTTTTAAATTATTTTTTATTGAAGGACAATTGCTTTACACAATTTTGCTGTTTTCTGTTAAACATCAACATGAATCAGCCATAGGCACACTTATATCCCCCACCTTTTGAAATTCCTTCCATCTCCCTCCCCACCCCACCCTTCTAGATTGATCCAGAGCACCTGTTTGAGTTTCCTGAGCCACACAGTGAATTCCCATTGCCTATCTATTTTACAGATGGTAATGTAAGTTTCCATGTTACTCTTTCCATACATCTCACCCTCTCCTCCCCTCTCCCTGTGTCCATAAGTCTATTCTCTATGTCTGTTTCTCCACTGCTGCCCTGTAAATAAATTCTTCAGTATCATTTTTCTAGATTCCGTATATATGCGTTAGAATACAGTATTTAGCTTTCTCTTTCTAACTTACATCACTCTGTATAATAGGTTCTAGGTTCAACCACCTCATTAGAACTGACTCAAATGCATTCCTTTTTATGGCTGAGTAATATTCCATTGTGTATATATACCACAACTTATTTATCCATTCATCTGTTGATGTACATCTAGGTTGCTTCCATGTTCTATTTTAAACAGTGCTGCAGTGAACATTGGGATGCATGTGTCTTTTTCAATTTTAGTTTCCTCGGGGTATATGCCTAGGATGGGGATTTCTGGGTCATATGGTGGTTTTATTCCTAGTTTTTAAAGGAATCACCATACTGTCTTCCATAGTGGCTGTATCAATTTACACTCCCACCAACAGTGCAAGAGTGTTCCCTTTTCTCCACACCTTCTCCAGCATTTATTGTTTGTAGGCTTTTTGATGATGGCCATTCTGACTGGTGTGAGGTGATATCTCATTGTGGTTTTGATTGCATTTTTCTAATAATGAATGATGTTGAGCTTCTTTCCATGTGTTTGTGATCCATCTGTATGTCTTCTTTGGAGAAATGTCAGTTTAGGTCTTTCTCCCACTTTTTGATTGGGTTGTTTGTTTTTCTGGTATTGAGTTGTATGAGCTGCTTGTATATTTTGGAAATTAATCCTTTGTAAGTTGTTTCATTTGCTATTATTTTCTCCCATTCAGAGGGTTGTCTTTTCATCTTGCTTATAGTTTCCTTTTCTGTGAAAAAATTTTAAGTTTAATCAGGTCCCACTTGCTTACTTTTTTTTTTTATTTCTGTTACTCTAGGAGGTGGGTCATAGAGGATCTCGCTTTGATTTATGTCATCGAATGTTCTGCCTATGTTTTCCTCTAAGTGTTTTATATTTTCTGGTCTTACATTTAGGTCTTTAATCCATTTTTGAGTTTATCTTTGTGTATAGTGTTAGGAAATGTTCTTATTTCATTCTTTTACATGTAGCTGTCCAGTTTTCCTAGCACCATTTGTTGAAGAGACTGTTTTTGTCCCACTGTATATATCTTTACCTCATTTGTCAAAGATAAGGTAACCATAGGTGCATAGGTTTATTTCTGGGCTTTCTATCTTGTTTCCTTGGTCTGCATTTCTGTTTTTGTGCCAGTACCATACTATCTTGATGACTGTAGCTTTGTAGTATAATCTGAAGTCAGAAAGGTTGATTCTTCTAGGTCCATTCTTCATTCTCAAGATTGCTTTGACTATTTGGGGTCTTTTGTGTTTCCATATGAATTGCGAAGTTTTTTGTTCTAGTTCTGTGAAAAATGCCATTGGTAATTTGATAGGGATCAAATTGAATCTGTAGACTACATTTGGTAGTATAGTCATTTTCACAATATTGATTCTTCCTACCCAGGAACATGCAATAGCTCTCCTTCTATTTATACCATCTTTTATTTCTTTCATTAATGTCTTATAGTTTTCTGCGTAAAGCTTTTTGTCTCCTTAGGTGCGTTTATTCCTAGATATTAAAATTTTTTTTTTTTTTTTGCAATGGCAAATGGGATTGATTCCTTAATTTCTTTTTCTGATTTTTCATTGTTAGTGTATAGAAATGCAAATGATTTCTGTGTATTGATTTCGTATCCTGCAACTTTGCTTAATTCACTGATTAGCTCTAGTAATTTTCTGATATTATCTTTAGGGTTAGATATGTACAGTATCATGTCATCCAAAAACAGTGAGAGATTTACTTCTTTTCTGATCTGGATTCCTTTTCTTTCTTTTTCTTCTCTGATTGCTGTAGCTAGGACTTCCAGACCTATGTTGAATAATAGTGGTGAAAGTGGACACCCTTATCTTATTCCTGATCTTAGGGTGAATGCTTTCAGTTTTTCACTGTTGAGAACAATATTTTCTGTAGGCTTATCATATATGGCTTTTACTATGTTGAGGTAGGTTCCTTCTATGCCCATTTTTTGAAGTTTTAATTCTGGAAGATGGGAATATCAGACCACCTGACCTGCCTCTTGAGAAACCTATATGGGTCAGGAAGCAACAGTTAGAACTGGACAGAAAACAATAGACTTGTTCCAAATAGGAAAAGGAGTATGTCAAGGCTGTATATTGTCACCCTACTTATTTAAGTTATATGCAGAGTACATCATGAGAAACGCTGGGCTGGAAGAAGCATAAGCTGGAATCAAGATTGCCGGGAGAAATATCAGTAACCTCGATATGCAGATGACACCACCCTTATGGCAGAAAGTGAAGAACTAAAGAGCCTTCTGATGAAAGTGAAAGAGGAGAGTAAAAAAGTTGGCTTAAAGCTTAACATTCAGAAAACTAAGATCATGGCATCTGGTCCCATCACTTCATGGACAATAGATGGGGAAACAGTGGAAACAGTGGCTGACTTTATTTTTCTGGGCTCCCAAATCACTGTGGATGGTGACTGTAGCCATGAAATTAAAAGATGCTTACTCCTTGGAAGGAAAGTTACGAGCAACCTAGACAACATATTAAAAGGCAGAGACATTACTTTGCCAACAAAGGTCTGTGTAGTCAAGGCTATGGTTTTTCCAGTGGTCATGTATGGATGTTAGAGTTGGACTATAAAGAAAGCTGAGCACAGAAGAATTGATGCTTTTGAACTGTGGTGTTGGAGAAGACTCTTGAGAGTCCCTTGGACTGCAAGGAGATCCAACCAGTCCATCCTAAAGGAGATCAGTGCTGGGTATTCATTGGAAGGACTGATGTTGAAGCTGAAATTCCAATACTTTGGCCAATTGATGTGAAGTGATGACTTATTGGAAAAGACCCTGATTCTGGGCAAGATTGAGGGTGGGAGGAGAAGAGGATGACAGAGGATGAGATGGCTGGATGGCATCACCAACTCGATGGACATGGGTTTGGGTGGACTCTGGGAGTTGGTGATGGATAGGGAGGCCTGGCATGCTGCGGTTCATGGGGTTGCAAAGACTTGGACATGACTGAGTGACTGAACTGACTGACTCACTAGTCCTGACAATATGAATGAGATCCATCTCATCTAATATATCATTTAAGGCTTGTGCTTCCTTATTAATTTTCTGTTTTGATGATCTGTCCATTGGTGCGAGTGGGGTGTTAAAGAATCCTATATTACTGTGTTCCTGTCAGTTTCTCCTTTTATGTCTGTTAGAGTTTGTCTTATGTATTGAAGTGCTCCTATGTTGGGTGCATAGATATTTAAAATTGTTATGTCTTTCTCTTGGATTGATCCTTTGATCATTATGTAGTGCCCTTCCTTATCTCTTGTAATCATCTTTATTTTAATGTCTATTTTGTCTGATATGAGGACTGCTACTCCAGCTTTCTTTTGCTTCCGATTTGCATGGAATATGTTTTTCCATTCTCTCACTTTCAGTCTATACGTGTCTTGAGGTGTGAAGTGGGTTTCTTGTGGACAGCATATATCTGGATCTTGTTTTTGTATCCATTCAGCTAGTCTCTGTCTTTTGGTAGGGGCATTTAATTCATTTACCTTTAAAGAAACTATTGAGATATATGTTCCTATTGCCATTTTCTTAGCTGTTTGGGGTTGATTTTGTAGATCTTTTTCCTTCTCTTGTATTTCTTGACTAAATAAGCCCGTTTAACATTTGTTGTAAAGCTAGTTTGTTGGTACAGAATTCTTTTAACCTTCGCTTGTCCGAAAACCTTTTTATTTCTCCATCAGTTTTGAATGAGATCCTTACCAGGTACAGTAATCTTGGCTGCAGATTTTTCCCTTTCAGTACTTTAAATATAAACTGCCATTCCCTTCTGGCCTGCAGCATTTCTGCTGAAAGATCAGCTGTTAAGTGTGTGGGGTTTCCCTTGTATGTTACTTGTTACTTCTCCCTTGCTGCTTTTAATATACTTTCTTTGTGTTTAGTCTCTGTTAGTTTGATTAGTATGTGTCTTGGTGTGTTTCTTCTTGGGTTTATCCTGTAGGGGACTCTTTGTGCCTCTTTGGACATGCAAAGTTAAATAGAGGTAGATAAAGAAGATTTATATACATTAAAGATTAACTGTAAGGAGAAAAGAACAGTAGGAAAAGCAAACTAAGGAATAAATGTAGAAAAAATAGTAATACATTTAAAACTTAAAAATTAAAACTAAAAAAAAAAAGAAAAGAAAAAAAAACAGAAAAAAAAAAAAAAGAGGAAAACTTTGCAGAATGGCAAAAGCCCAACGTAGAGGCAGAGGTTTATGACAATTAAAAATATGACTGATGAAAAAAAAAAAGAGCTAAAAGCTTAATTGGATTTCCTAGTGCCAATAAAATCAACACCTACAACAGAGTGGGGAAAAAGGGGGGGGAAAAAGCAAAAAAGAAATTCAAAAAAATCTACAGAACAAGTCAAAACATAAGAATAATAAATGCTTTTCTTGAGTCACTGCTGTCAGAGTCCTTTCCCTCGCTGGGAGTCACAGTCTACCTTACTTCCCTAGAAAGCCCTCCAGCACTGTGCTGATCTCTTGTCCTGCTGTGGGTGCAGCTCAGATTCTAATCTGGTCCCACTTCTGTGTGTTCTTGCCTCCAGTGTCCAAGGCTATCAGAGCTAGAGTGTTTTCTTTTATGGGTGCTCTCAATGGCCTTTTATATATTCCATCAATACAGAGTCTGCCTAGTTGATCATGTGGATTTAATCTGCAGCTGTACAGCTGGTAAGAAGGTTTTAGGTCTTCTTCCTTAGCCACACTGCCCCTGGGTTTCAATTGTGGCTTCATTTCTACCTCTGCATGTCAGTCCACTGGGGTTTGCTCCTGCGGCTGCCCTGGAGGACTTGGGTCTGCCCCTGTGAGGGCCAGGTGTGGAGGTGGTGCGGCTGCTTGGGTCACAGGGGTTCTGGCAGCACCAGGTACTCAGGGGGTTGGCGGCTAGGGCAGCAGGAAATATAGTGCTCTAGAAGGGCATGGCAACCGGTATTGGCCAACACAGTCCAGCATTCTTGCCTGGAGAACCCACTCCCTGACAGAGAAGCCTGGTAGGCCACAGTCCACAGGGTCGCAAAGAGCTAGACACTCCTGAAGTGACCCTGGGAGCTAGATGCAAGTCTTCTTTTTTGCCTGTGGCAGCTCTGTCCCAGTGAGAGTTGATCGTGAAGATGGCGCAGCTGCTTGGCTTGCAGGGACCCTGGCAATGCCAGTTGTTCAGGGACACTGACTGCCTCTGCTGCAGCAGTTATGGTCCTATCAGAGTCTTTTTTTGAGCCTCTCGTAGCTGTCAAAAAGAAGAGCTCTTTGGCCAGTCTTTCTCCATAGCTCCGCCTGTTCAGGCATTTAGAGGCTCCCTTACCTGGGGTCTTTCTCTGTTTTTCAGTGCACATAGAGGGGCCTCCCTGGATGGGGTCCTACTCTGTAGATGGTCCTACTCTGCAGTGTCAGGCACTTAAAGAGGCACCCTGGGAGGGGTCCTACCCTGTAGTTCAGTGCATCAGGCCTTTGATGGGCCAGCCTCTCTACTGTTCAGCTGCTGATGCTGGCTGTGGGGAGAGAGCCTATGGTGATGGCCCCACCCCCTGTGCGTGACTCAGCACTATCGCCTTGCTTCCATGGCTGTCTGGCTTTCCTCCACTGGCATTTCCCACCACGGTCTACTTCCTCACATCCCCTCAATCCATCTCTCCACATCAACAACAGTCCTGGCTCTGAGATTGCTCCACAATCCCTAAACTCCAGCTCCCAGCCACCATGCCTTCCAGGAGACCAGGGGTATGTATGGCTGCAGCAAGAACTATTTGATTCTCATTCCATTTAGATCAGCTGTTTCACTCTCAACCTTAAATGTTTCTCCTCTGACTCAGACAGTTTCCCTAATGTGGGGATTGGACCCCTGCTTCATTTCCCCCACCCGCTGAGGACAGGTCCAGTCCTACTAATACTCCTGTGTTTTCCCCTAGTTCCTTCATCCTACCAAGTTTTGCATAGTTCTATATATTCTTTTCCACTGGTCAGGTACACCTGTCTGCTCTCTGTTGGTGTTCTGCATGCACTTCTGTATCTTATGGTGTATTCCTGATGTATTCATGGATAGAGTAGTACTCCACATCCACCTAATCCTCTGCCATTTTGTTCTCTATCCCAGCAATCTTGATTCCAGCTTGTGCTTCATCTAGCTTGGCATTTTGCATGATGTACTCTGCATATAAGTTAAATAAGCAGGAAGATAATATGCAGCCTTGATGTATTCCTTTCTCAATTTGGAACCATTCTGTTGTTCCATGTCCAGTTCCAGCTGTTGCTTCTTGACCTGCATACAGATTTCTCATAAGGCAGGTAAGGGGGTCTGGTATTCCCATCTCTTTAAGAATTTTCCACAGTTTATTGTAATCTACATAGTCAAAGGCTTTGGCATAGTCAGTAAAGCAGAAATACATGTTTTTCTGAAACTTTCTTGCTCTTTCAGTGATCCAATGGATGTCGGCAATTTGATCTCTGGTTCCTGTGGCTTTTCTAAATCCAGCTTGGACATCTGGAAGTTCATGGTTCATGTACTGTTGAAACTTGGCTTGGAAAATTTTGAGCATTCTTTTGCTAGTATGTGAGATGAGTGGAATTGTGCGGTAGTTTGAAAATTGTTTGGTATTGCCTTTCTTTGGGATTGGAATGAAAACTAACATTTTCGAGTCCCTTGGCCACTGCTGAGTTTTCCAAATTTGCTGGCATACTGAGTGCAGCACTTTCACAGCATCATCTTTTAAGATTTGAAATAGCTCAACTGGAATTCTATCACCTCTACTAGCTTTGTTTGTAGTGATGCTGCCTAAGGCCCACTTGACTTTGTATTCCAGGATTTCTGGTTCTAGGTGAGTGATCACACCATCTTGATTATATGGGTCATTAAGATCTTTTTTGTATAGTTGTTCTGTGTATTCTTGCCACCTCTTCTTAATATCTTCTGCTTCTGTTAAGTCCATACCATTTCTGTCCTTTATTGTGTCCATCTTTGCACGAAATGTTCCCTTGGTATCTCTAATTTTCTTGAAGAGATCTCTAGCCTTTCCCATTCTATTATTTTCCTCTATTTCTCTGCACTGATCACTGAGTAAGGCCTTCTTATCTCTCCTTGCAGTTCTTTGGAACTCTGCACTCAGATGAATATATCTTTCCTTTTCTCCTTTGCCTTTAGTGTCTCTTCTTTTCTCAGCTATTTGTAAGGCCTCCTCAGATAACCATTTTGCCTTTTGAATTTCTTTTTCTTGGGAACGATCTTGATCTCTGCCTCTTGTACAATGTCACAAACCTCCATCCATAGTTCTTTAGGCACTCTATCAGATCTAATCCCCTGAATCTATTTGTCACTTCCAGTGTACAATCTTAAGCAATTTGATTTAGGTCATGCCTGAATGGTCTAGTGATTTCCTCTACTTTCTTCAATTTAAGTCTGAATTTGGCAATAAGGAGTTCATAATCTGAGCCACAGTCAACTCCTGGTCTTGTTTTTGCTGACTGTATAGAGCTTCTCCATCTTCAGCTGTAAAGAATATCTGTCCATCTTTGGCTCCATCTTTGCAGCCAAAGATAGACAGAGGGAAACATAGGGAACAACTCAAATGGGAAATTGAAGGGAAAAGGTAGCCTACAAAGGTATGGCCAAAGTTAAAGGACATCTACAAGGGATTATGAAGCACTGTAGGGCGAGGAACAAAAATACCGCTTGGGCTAGATCTGAAGAAGCAATTGGAGTGAATGATTTACAGATGCTAAAAATAGTGCTGAGGTTTTAGGAGAGACCCTTCTGGAGCTGTGGCCTTTGGTGGAGAGACCATACCAGTTAGACCACAGCCAGGCAGGTAGTGAGACCAGGGAATAAATATCCTGACTACTTCTCTTTATTCCCATCCTCCCATTTTCTGCTAGTTCCTGAGTGGCCAAATTCACTCAGAAGGAACACAATAGTACAGCTGATACAGATTAGCAACTGTGGCATGGAGAAGGAGGGATGGGGAGAAAAATCTCTCTTTCTGTCAATCTGTGGATCCAAGATGAGCATACTGCTCACTACTGAACACACAGGATAACCATATAACTTGTTATCTAAATTACAACATTTTTGAGAATGAAAGGGAATACTATGATTAGTAATTGAACAGGGACAGAAGGCAGAAAATAGAACTGTGCTGGACGAACCAGGACTTACTGTCACCTTACTAACAGAGCATGATAAGGGTAGATAAATGTGAATTTCCTTCCCTTTCTTCACCACATTTTTCAGATTTTCTCCTCTTGTAATAGAGTAGTGGGGATATTTTGAGAAAGAAGATTGGGTTATTTTAATAAAGCAATTTAGACTCATCTCCCCATGGCAGGCTTTTCAAAGTTGGTAATTATTACTGAGTCCTTTGCTAACATCTGCTGGAAGAATGTGAAGATATAGGTTGTGCTTTAAACCTGAGACCTGATTATCTTGTTTAGTAGGCGCTTTCTGCTTAGAAACCTTGCTTGAAGGCAGTGGAGGCAAGAGAGTGTCTGTTATTCAATAAATGAAAAATACATACTATGCACAGGGGAATTTGGTGAGCTATTTATTCTTCTCTGGCCATGGTGTTTTTATTTATATCTTAAGACCAATTGCTACACACATTGGATGCTTTGATTTGGAAGATACCTGTGATTAATATATTCACTGTTGGTAAATGTGATTGACCAGGAGTGGTGTTCAATGTCATTATATATAACAAAGACTAAGACAAGGAATGCTAACAAATTCAGGCAATTATAGAGATCAACAAGCATTTCATCACATGCTGATAGGTTCATTGAAGCTTCAAAGATAAAAATAATTTCAATTAAGCCAAGACACATCAATATGATCAAATGTTATGGAGAGTATTCGAACAAGTTAGTTCAGTTCAGTTCAGTCGCTCAGTCATGTCCGACTCTTTGCAACCCCATGAATCGCAGCATGCCAGGCCTCCCTGTCCATCACCATCTCCCGGAGTTCACTCAGACTCACATCCATCGAGTCCGTGATGCCATCCAGCCATCTCATCCTCGGTCGTCCCCTTCTCCTCCTGCCCCCAATCCCTCCCAGCATCAGAGTCTTTTCCAATGAGTCAACTCTTCGCATGAGGTGGCCAAAGTACTGGAGTTTC